>QFEM01014649.1:0-14452 GCA_003316205.1 Boletus bicolor | reverse complement strand
TACTCACGCGTCATGGGGGGTCGTGGAGAATATGTTTACCTCTGTCGATGAAGTAGCTCACAGCCTCGACCTCTGACTGTGTAGCTAAATCGCACCACCGGCGCAACGATTTCCATGGACCTAACCAAGACTCACATCCTCGTTCGAATCATATCGAACCGATCGCTGCATCGGGACAGTCTATCTTATCAGGCCTTACCTCGCAGCTAACCCTTTTCGAAAACACAGCAATCCGGAATCGATTCGCGCCAGATCCCGAGCCGTACATGAGGACACTGCCCCGTGGAAACACCGGACCTCTTCCCATATGTAAATACGGGGCCAAGGCCAATGTACCGACATAGATATACAAAGTGACACATGACAGCTGTGGGTTCCCGCTTCAAGTCCTCACCCGCGGGCACACGGAATGACAGCTACAATGGGCCGTAGTCCTATTGAGCCAAATGCACACCCCCGTCAAACCGCCGGAGAGGACGGGATTCCTCCGCAATGGACAGATCACCGATGGCTGTATCGGTATAGTTTATGTTAGTGGAAACGGGATGGTTAAAAACTGACCCGTGAACAGAAAGAGTGTCTGGAGTATGCCTTACATTTGATGTGTCTGGATCTTGAATCCAGCCACATTCCAGCCCAATGGCTGAGAGATTATCATCTGTTCATAACTCGCTGATATATTACACATCAACGCAACGCACCTGTATACACGTCACACGTCGTTCCTTACCTTGACCAAATTCGTTGATTCACACAACACATTTGAGGATTATCCATATGAACAGTGCCTTGCTACGATCTCTGTTACGTCGAATATCGTGAATTATATTCGACGGTTTTCGTCGAGCAATGCCGCTAGCAACGTCCGGAGAGGGAATGGAGGTAGATAGTTCATCAGAGCCCAGACTCAGCGCTCAGCTACCAGAGTATTTAGTTTGTGTTTATGTAAGGGTGTTTGGCAGCTGCCTCCGAATATGATGTGGCCAGTATGATTACCTCCTAGTACAGTGCGGCATGTTTGGTCGGATTTTTCTCGTCATAGCAGCCATTTCCTTGTTTCATGGTGCGTGCTGAAGCGAATATATTTCATCCGAACATGGTTTTCACGACCCCTACAGCCGCATATTCTGCATATGAACGTGAGTTGGCCGCACAGCACAGGTTGTTGGTTTTTTTGAGCTACTCAAATAGATTTGTCGCGTCTCAAGGCACTCGGAAAGCCTGAAGGTTCCCTACCATTGAATGTACGGTCTGCTTGCATAGCCTGATATGTCCATTTCTAAATCTCGTCGATTGAAAGACTGTGTACGAGAGCATCTTTGCACTCGTACTCGGAATCCTTGGTGCTTCTCTCAATGCTCCGCCTCTAAAGGATATAACTTGGGCCAGCGAAATGAGAAAGAGGTGGGTCCCGAACAACGTGTTCAGACCTGTAACTGATCATTTGTTGCCCCCAGGACTATCGACGAGATGGACTCCCGACTAGGTTTCGCAAACTATCAGTCTCGAGGGAAATCGTTTCTCATGCCGTTACCCCCCGGACGATCATGACACTGGACGGATCCTCACCATAATGTGTCATGCATGGCGTGGTATCAGCTTGCTAAATACATCCTTCCGATAACAAACGTGGATGTGTGACTACAAGGCTCTTAGTCGTCGTCGTCGCCACCAACCTTCTTCTTCTTCTTCTCTTTACGTGCTTTCCGCTTCTCAGCCTTCCCAGCAGCCTCGTCCATGGCCAGGAAATCACGTATAGAAGGAAGAGCTGACGATTCAAGAGGTCTGAGACGCATTTCTTGTGGTTCTTCTGTTGCTATTGTATCGGGAATGTGCGAAGATTTTTCTGGTGGAATAGAAGCATGCCTAGCCTTGGGTTCAGGTTCGTCAAACCAGCCTTTGGTACCAACAGCAGGGACAGGGGAGACGGCCTCTTGAGGTGCAGATGTCGTCCCTGTTGCTTGTGTGTCACGGTGCTCCTCCTCGGATTCCTCGTCACCTGGAAAACCCTCATAATCTCCGGCACCGGCGAAGATGTCGAAGTCTTCGTGCGATAGTGCGGGTTCTGGTTCTGGCGGCTCTGCAGGCACGTTAGAGGACGAAGGTTCTGTGGTGTCGGGTTCCTGATATACGGCGGGCGTTTTGTCGGTCGGTTTGTTCGTTCCAGACTGTACAGGAACACTCTCGACTTTCCGCTTCTTCTTCTTCACACCCTCCTTTCCCTCCTTTCCCTTTCTCTTTCTCGACTTTTCCTCCGTTTGACCAATGGGCTTGAATCCTATGGGTCTGAACTTTCCTGCCTTCTTGGCTGTCTCGAGAGCTGCTCTGTCTTCTTCTAATGACTTTTCGACAACTGGTTGGTCAGTTGACCTTTCTCCGTTCTGTCGTTTCGCCTTAAGATCGCGGATGATGTCTTCCCGGGTGCGCTTCCTTGGTTCCACAGGTTCAGATGTAGAAGTAGCTTCCGTAAAGGCTTGTTCGAGGATTTCGTCGTCCTCCGTAGAGGTGGCGGCCCGGGCACGATTTTGTTCGAGGAGCGACATGTCGAGGCCTTTTACAAGGATGGTGTGTTGGCTGTCTCCGCCAAGATACTTGCGCTGCTGCTCGATCTAAGAGTACTTAATAAAGGCCGCGCACAGCGGGAAGGTGGACACGCACAACATCCTTGTCCTCGTAGGCGACGCGTTTCTCGAAATCCTCCAGTACCGCCTCGACCTAGAACAAGGCGTGAGACAGTACGCTCAAGAACTCAAAAAGAGGAGACGCACTTGAGCATAGTCGTTACCAATTCCATCTCTCCTCTCTGAGGCACGGTCGCGATATTTGCTCTCGGTCTTCTTTACCTTGCGAGGTTTGAACGCCGGCTCGGATGACGCAGAGGTCGTGCTAGGAGGAAGGTGAGTAGGCTCAAGAAGTGGAAGATGAATGTAACGAACGCTTTATGTCGTAAGATGGTAGGAACCCCTTGTTTGGTACTAGGTTGGTATCTCCGCGAGGTTGATAGCAGGTTTCGGAACGCATCCTGACTCGATGACTCAAACGCAAGAAGTTGCGATGTGTTGCACAACGTACCTGGTCCATGATATCTAAATGCGCTCACGTTAGGTATACTTTTCAATAAACGAGAGTACTTGGGCGTAGTCAATGTGACCGATTCGGATTTCCTGGCGTTGTTTGTTGTTGTTAGATTCAAAAGCTTTCAACCTTTTTGGATCGCATTGTTTTCCACCAGCCAGTGGATTGATCTCGTTGCCTGCTGTAGGTATTTGGTTTTCAGGGAACTCTCCATCGGAAGCGTTTAAGGAACACTCTATCGTTGCATTCCTTTGCTCTTTTTCGTCCGTGGAGTCCGCAAAGCCCAGCCTTTATTTTTGGGTCTAGACAAGGCTTTGTTGCGTACGACTGACTTTTCATTTCATTTCAATTTATTTCATTCTTATCGATTTCAGTCAAGTCACCTGTGCTGCGAGGACCATTGGCACCCCTGATCTGATATAGATTAAATGATGCACCATATACTCGTGCGCTATCGTGCCCCGAATCCCACCGCGCGTGGTAGTAAGCTCTTAAGCTTCGCTGCATTCCCTACACGGTCATATCCACGACTCCTTTTTCCACCCACCCACATCCTTGCCCTCTCTCGCTCAACTGCCTCTCTCGCTCGCAAAATGACATCGACACCATGGACTCCCAATCAGTACCCGCCCGCTCGCCGTTCAGACCACGTGGACGTGTACAAGAGCGAGAAGCAGGGTCAAGTCCGTGTGGCCGATCCCTATCAATGGCTTGAAGAGCCCACCGACGAAACAGACGCATGGACCTCTGCGCAGGACGCCTTCACTCGATCCTACATCGATAAAAATCACGATCGCGCCAAATTGGAGAAGGAGATCAGAGCAAACACAGATTACGAAAAAGTGCGATGACGTGTGGCTGGCATATGCATGCGATCGCGCAGTTGACGATGTATAATTTTCTCAGTTCAGTGCACCGGCTCTCAAGCACGATGGGAAATGGTATTGGTACTATAACAGCGGCCTTCAAGCACAGTCAGGTTTGTCGTTTCGGCCAGGAAAAATGCATTGCATCAACGTCGATTCCTTTCAGTGCTCTACCGGTCGAGTGACGACAAGTTGCCTGACTTCTCCAAGGACGGGGCAGCCAAGGGCGAAGTGTTCTTCGATCCCAACATGCTCTCAGACGATGGAACCGCTGCCCTTGTTGTCACCGCCTTCTCGCGCGACGGAAAATACTATGCCTACGGTATATCCCTATCGGTAAGCACCGGTGTCTGCCACCCTATCTTCACAGCTGACTAACTGTCATCATCACTGACTGCAGGGTAGCGACTTTTGCACGATTTACATTCGTGAGACCAGCAAGCCGCTTGCCACTGTTGACGGCAAGCGTGTGGAGCACCACGAAAGTCGCCTCAGTGACGAGATCCGGTTTGTGAAATTTTCATCGATTTCGTGGACCCACGACTCCAAGGGTTTCTTTTACCAGGTATGTGATCCGTGATCGTGCTCACCAGAGCAGTGAACCTGGACATACTCATGATCGCGCCATTTGACGGATCTGACCTTTCTGACAGCGATTCCCAAGCCGTGAATCCCATGGACTTGCTACGGAGGACAAGGCAGGCACTGAAACGACCGGAGATAAAGACGCGATGCTTTACTACCACAGAGTCGGCACCCCACAGAGTCAGTCCGTTCACGCTCACTCGTGGGCTTACTGATGAGCCTACACGTTTTGTCGCTTATTGGTTCATGCGATTGCGACATTTCGGTTTTCTAGCGCAGGATATCTTGGTCATGAAAGACGCCGAACACCGGGAGTGGATGTGGGGGCCTTCCGTATCGGAGCTAGACGGGAGATACTTGTTCTTGACTGTCTCCAGGGATACCGCTAGGGTGTGTATTTTTCTCTCGTTTCTCTGTCTCATCGTGTCATTTACGTGGACTCACATTGACGAATATCATAGAAAAATTTACTCTGGGTGGCGGACTTAGAAGAAAATGAAATTGGCCAAAACATCAAGTGGGAGAAGTTGATTGACGAGTTTGAAGCCGAATATGACGTGTAAGTGATCTCTCATTATTTCCTACGGTCTCTGACGCTGTTCCGCAGCATCGCAAACGATGAAACGAGGTTGTACCTTCGCACCAACTACAATGCCCCAAAATACAAAGTCATCACGATTGACCTCGCTGATCCCAAGCGCACGCAAGTAGACTTGATCCCCGAAGAAAAGGATGCGTCGTTGAGCGACATATTGGCAATTGCCAAAGACAAATTTGCTCTCGTATACAAGCGCAATGTCCGTTTGTTTGTTGCCATCTCAGTTCCAGTATCTCCTGACGCTCTACAAACATGTTAGGTCATTGACGAAATATACCTCTACTCCCTGACTGGCGAAAAGCTTACGCGCATTGCGCCATCCTTCGTTGGAGCCGCCGAGGTGTTTGGTCGCCGTGCCCTCCCGGACGTCTTCGTGTCTATGACAGGCTTCGCCAATCCTGGTATTATTGGACGCCTTGATGTGAATGATTTCAATGCTACAGCATCCCTGGAGTCTGCATGGAGCATATACCGCACAACGCATGTGAAAGGCCTCCAACCTGATGAATTCACCGCGGAACAGGTGTGGTATGAGTCCAAGGATGGAACCAAGGTTCCGATGTTCATCGTGAGGCACAAGAGCACCAAGACCGACGGTACCGCGCCGGCTATTCAGTACGGTGAGCTCTGCACCCTGCCTTGACGGTGGGTGGGTGCTGATTGACGAGTGAGACAGGGTACGGCGGGTTCAGCATCTCGATCAATCCGACTTTCAGCCCTTCGATTCTTACTTTCTTGAAATCGTACGGCGCCGTCTTCGCACTGCCAAACATTCGAGGAGGAGGCGAGTTTGGCGAAGAGTGGCACAACGCGGGAATTAGGGAGCGTAAGGTCGGCCAACGTTCTTCAACCATCAAAGAGTGCTGTTAATCATTCATGCAGATCAACGTCTTCGATGATTTCATTGCTGCCGCGTAAGGTTTATATCTTTTTCAAACAACAGCGCGTCGCATTGAGTTTCTTGCCTCTGCGGTGTAGCGAGCACTTGGTGAAGAACAAAATCGCAGCTGCAGGAAAAGTCGCCATTAACGGGGGTTCCAATGGAGGAAAGTGGCCCCACAACTTGTTTGATAATAATGATGTCCTGACCGCCGTCCCACAGGTCTCTTGATCGGTGCTTGCGTCAACATTGCCCCGCAAGGTACGTTTGGGGCTGGAGTCGCGGAAGTTGGGGTGATGGATCTACTCAAGGTATGTCAATTCCCTTTGTCAATCTCGTTAGACCCGACCAAACGTGCATTTTTCAAGTTTGCGGACTTCACTATCGGTAAATGACACGTCAACCCTCATTATGAAACTCTAATCTTACAACCGCAGGCAAAGCATGGACTGCCGACTATGGTGACCCGCATGACCCGCACGACTTCGATTTCATATATCCTATCTCGCCACTTCATAATGTGCCCAAGGACAAAACATTGCCGCCGCTGTTGTTGATGACCGCTGACCGTACGTATGACTGTCGCATGCCCTGGATTACGACCCATTGTTTCGGTCGATTAAAGATGACGACCGTGTCGTCCCGCTACACTCTTTCAAGCTCGCTGCAACGCTCCAGCATACGTTACCCCACAATCCACACCCTCTTCTCATACGGATAGACAAGAAGGCTGGGCATGGAGCTGGGAAGGCCACTGAGAAACGGTACGTACGCAAAATCTACCTCGATGTCTTCGATTAGACAATCACACCGATCTGAACTGATAATCTGATGCACTTTATTCCATATCAGCATTCAAGATGCCGCGGACAAATGGGGCTTTGTCGCTCAGTCTCTTGGACTGAAATGGCAGAATGGAAGTTGATAATCTAGGATATTCACGTGTTAGCTCCTCTGCTGTAAGTATAGGACCGCGCCCAAAGTTTGCGATGCTTCAGTCAGAGTTTGAGCGCACATGCCAACGACACGTTTTGTTCTATAGAACACTAGATCTGTTCTGGAAATAGACGGTTGTGCAAATTGATAACATGCCGAGAGTGACACTGGCACCTACGATAACTGAGCCTCAGTGCTTCTGCTCGCGAGGCGGCCGAGTCGTTCAAGTGGAGGGTTTGGGAGGAATGTCAGTTTTCAGGACACGTGTAGCTTTCTGCCTCGGTACGGGAGCTGTGGGAATCGACGTATTGACGTGTGCAAAACGAACAAGAATGCAGGTAGGGATCCGATCTCTTGGTGGAAATGGAAAGACGGACCGTTGGTGTTCTCTGTAACGTAAAACTGTCGCAGGATCATAATCGCATCTTCTCGCAGGTACCCGCCAGTGGCTTTGTATGAAGGGTGTACGGGGTGCTCGAGACTGGAATCGTGACGATCAATCGCGTTATCATCCATCTTGACCTGTTCCCTCCTCACCGCTCATTCACTCCCAACACACTTCCACACCCTCCAAACTTGTCGTTCTCGCATCCATAGAATACTCGACGGATGCCCAGCTGACGCAGAGCGGATGCGCACATGATGCATGGCTCGACGGTCACGTATAGCGTCGTGTTGGCAAGGGGGTATCGAGTGGTTGAAGATGGCGGGGAGAGTGACGTATCCTCAAGGATGAGATCGATGGCTTCGAGTTCTGCGTGCCTTGAAGCCTTTTGCGCAGAGATATATGACATGAGTCGCACGTCGCGGGATGAAACATAAACCTATGGCACCTACGTTCCGTAGCTGGTTAGTTCTGTTGCGTGCTCTTGCTATGATCGTGCCGTCCCGGACGAAGACGCATCCGACGGGTACTTCGCCCGCGGCAAGTGCCTCCTCTGCCTGTTGAGTCTGAGAAGGAGTTTGGGATGGTTCGGTGAAATGGGCTTTACCATCGTCAAGGCCTCGCGCATCCATGTGAGATGGTCGTGGTCGTCTGTGCTACTGGGTCGGGACATATGTGGTAATGAGGATGACGTTGCTCGGTTTTCGACAGAGCCGAGATAGCAAGCAATCCATGTTTATTTCCACTTAGATCAGAGACACCAACAAAGTTCAATGCACACTTTCACAAACTATTACCAAGAGATCGTGAATGAAAGAATTCAATCTTCCAGTAATTACTCCACGTAATGATAATCGGAGCTAGGAACTGATGGAAGAGATTCGTCCCACTGATAAGAAAATGTGGTAACTGGGCTATGAAGGCGCAATTGAGGTTGCCAACTCCATTTCGATACGTGGTGGAGAGATACTTGATGTGTCGGTTTCCAATTTTCCATCTTATATCAGATTCCGCTTCCATTGGCTTGTCTTGCATAGCCTAGAACTAACTCGAAAATCGGATTTACAGCAAAACGCCGAAGACAAGTTGCGATATTTTTCGCAAGCTTGGCTCTGGTGATATGGCCCTTGGGAGTCTTGAAGTCCATTGTCGGAATCTGTCTTGACCATGGTGCGTACCCCGGCTACTGAAGAAATGTGTTAATCAGTGAGCTGAAAAAGTGCCCGAACACATACCTGGACGCGGATTGACACAGAAGGACCACAACCGATAAACATACGATCGTCCTTGTCTTTCAGGTGCCCGAGTCTGTGGTTTGGGGCATCATCGAGAGATATGCCCAATTCGGATGGATCATTCGAGTGGAAGAAGATGGTTTCTTGCAGCTTCACGTCTAGAATGTACCGTTTCTTGTCGGCTTCGGTATACGGTTGATAAACCGTCTGAGGGACGAAATCATTTGTCCCACAGTACTCGATTACTCTCTTCCACTCAAGGATGTGTGGCATCGGCACCTCGTCACTATGTCCTAACGCCAAAATTACTTTTTGCAAGTAACATCGGACGAATCAAAGTTACGGGTTCTTTGGGAAGGATATGGCGTCGACCATATCCCCTTCAAAGTTTGGCGAGTAATGTGACAAGGCTGATGAGGCTGGGAGAGGTGACAGCTCCTCTAAATCCTATAAACCAGAAAGTAAGTCGGAATCCATCGTCCTAAATATCTCGCACCACGTACCGGCATCAACATTCCACTTTTTCCTGAAGCCGACTGGGGAGGAAAGTATAACTCAAAGTAGGGTATTTATACTATACTGTGGGATCCGAATCCGAATAGGATTTCTGACGTTATACATGATGAGAATATCGACTGTGGTCGCGGATACTAGATACAAGACCATCAACTCGAATAATGAAAGCATCGCCAACTGAAACCTGGCGCATCAATGTCATTGGAATGGTTGAACATGTTAATAATGCTCAGCACCGCTTGGCAAGCTGCCTTGTCATCAACTTTCCCGCGTTCGCCTCGACCCGCACTAGCCCGCCATGCTTCCCTGCATCACCCACCCACCTCCCTCCTCGGCGATCATGAAGCCCGCAAACTCAGACTACTCTGCCGAGGGTACACTCTATGTCTCGAAACCCTTTCGGTCAAAATCTGCGAAGAGGCTCCGTGCCTTGATTACCTTCAAACCTCGCAAGTCCCACTTTGACATGACCAACGAGTCATCAGGATCAAATGAGTTCAGAGTACGCACCATTCTCGTACGTGCCACCATTGGACGCGATCATGCTGACGACGCTTTCCAGGGGTTCTTCACGCTCTTCTGGATGTCTCTCTTTCTCTTCACTGTCCAGACATTCGTTTCCTCCCTTGAGATGAACGGATATGCGTTGTCGTTCGCTTTTGCCACCATGTTTTCTCGCGATGCAATTGTCCTCGCACTATCTGACGCCGTTCTCGTCCTCGCCACTGCTATCTGTGTGCCATTTGCAAAGGCGATAAGCAAGGGCTGGATAAGGTACTACTGGATAGGTGTTGTACTCCAACACATCTTCCAGACGTTTGTATTGGTTGCCGTCATCACGTGGACATATCATCGGTAAGCATACATCCCGGTTCCTCCTCTCGACGGTCTACTGAACGACATATGAACAGACAATGGCCATGGGTTCAATCTGGTTTCCTGACTTTGCATTCCCTCGTGATAATCATGAAAATGCATTCCTATGTCTCCGTCAATGGCTATCTCCATGATATCTCCCAGCGCTCGCGACGAATCCTTACTCATCTTCGATCCCTCACAGAAGATCCATCAATCGGGGGGTGGGATAAAGCGTTTCTTGATGCCAAGACTTATCTCGAGTCAAATTCAAGCGAAACTCACTCGGAAGCTGAACCCGAGTCGCAGATTGAGGCACGAGGCACGGAAGTAGCACTCATGAACTCGCTCCCCGACCCGTTGCCAGCAGATGCGCTCCGACGGAGACTGGTAACCGCCTCAAAAGGCGCTGTAGTCGAGCTTGGCACGCCGGTTGTCGAGGATACCACTCCTGACTCCAGTAGTCTTTCGACTCCTGATGCCTCTGCTATCGACTCGCTTTCCTTGACATCAACGCCAGCACCAGTCTCAATACTTGTTCATCATCCATCTCAGGCTATCGCTTCCGTAGCTCACGAGTTCCTTGAACTTGATGCTGAACTCGTGTCCACTGGAACCGAACGAGTGAGATACCCACATAATTTGACCTGGAAAAACTTCTGCACCTACATGTTGATCCCGACTCTTGTATATGAGTTGGAGTATCCTCGCACCGACGGGTAAGCTCACTCCTACTGATCCTGCATGTGCCTGAACTGACTGCAGTTTTACGTGTCCTCCAGTATCCGTCCTGAATATGTCTTCGAGAAGACCGTTGCATTTATGGGATCCTTCGCCCTACTCTATACAGTGACAGAGAGTTTTATCATACCACTTACACCTTCCCCAGACCAATCATTCTTTCGCTCGTTATTGGATTTAGCTCTGCCATTTATGATTTCTTATTTATTGCTGTTCTACATCATATTCGGTAAGTTCTTCTCGGAAACCACCTTCGGTTGGCTGACTTATGTTCTGATCCGTGTGGCGAAGAATGCATATGTAATGCATTCGCTGAGGTATCATAGTAAGCAGTGTGCAGGTTCAACTCCTCGGATGTATGAGCTGACCCATTGAACAGTTTCGCGGATCGGCAATTCTACGAAGACTGGGTATGGTTGTCGTAAACGACGCTGGCGAGAACTGACTTTGGCTTCTCAACCACAGTGGAATTCAACCTCGTGGGAGGAGTTCTCTCGTAAATGGAATAAGCCTGTCCACCAATTTCTTCTTCGACATGTATACGCGTCGTCGCTCGCCTCATATCCGTCTCTTTCTCGTACAGGCGCCATGTTGATCACATTTTTGCTGAGCGCTGCAGTTCACGAGTTAGTGATGGTCATCGTTACGCGGAAGCTCAGGTAAGTAGTTGGTCGATGTAGATTTGAGATTTAAACTGTTAAAATTTTGGGTAGACTCTACTTGTTCTTCATGCAACTTGTCCAGATCCCACTCATCATTGTCTCGCGCGCCCCAGTGGTCAAGCAGAACAGACTCATGGGCAATGTCGTGTTCTGGCTCGGTCTTTACGCAGGCTTCCCATTGTTATGCGTGGCGTATGTCGCCTATTGAGAGGATATCAGGAGATACCCTCGATGTGGGAAGCCCTCCATAGATTTAGAATTCGTGTTTACTATCACGAGCTTTGTTACCACAATCATGTCTCGACGTCATGCATTTCTCAGGTAAATAGCTACTCTAGTCGACAGCTAATGTACTTATCCACCGTAGATCGCCGCAATGTACGAATGCAGCCTAAGCATCAGCAAATTGTTTGGCATGCAGTATGACGGTGGCGACTCTCCGACTCGAGCGCCCGCCGCCGACTAATAAAACGGCAAGGATTTTGCGCTTCAGAACAACCCCTTGTTTGGACGTGATTCCCGTCGGCGAATGTTTGCTATATGGGCCCGGCGTGAGGAAATAGTGGTGTCACAGCTTCTGGGCACATTTCTCTCCTGGTGCCAATCCCCTGGGCCGTTGACCGCCGACACGGACGCGTGTATCATCGGTTCGGGTATCACAGGCGTCGGCGTAGCGTACCACCTCTGGGCCGAAGCGATCGACGAGCGCGGGGCTCCAATCACCACTCAAGGTGGTCGTTCTCGAGGCGAGATATTTTTGTGCGTGTGTCCATCCTTAACCATTCGCTCGACGTCGGGTGCGATGAGGATGGTGAACAAAGTGGTATTCTGCTTCTCTTATGTGCAGGGGCGACTGATAAGCTGATTTATCGATTTCGATCGAACAGAGTTGGATCTCATCTAGACCCATCATCGTCTGCGGGCCAGGTCGAAACGGCGGCCACCTTACTCCCGCCGCCTTTTCTATATTCCACGCCCGCGCGGCCGAGTATGGCCCCGGAGAAGCCGAGGGATCGCACGCCTTGGAGGCCTACACCCCATCGTCGCTCGTGCGTTTCATCCGGGCTCACGGCGGTCGCGTCTATCTGTTATTTTCAGATCAGGAAGCGAGGATGCAGCTTAGTCCCTGGATGGTGTCGTTACGTTAAGCAAGAAAGAAATCAAAGCTGTGAGTATTTGGCGCTTTGTCGTCGACTGATCATTGGCACTGATCACTTCCCCTTTCTTATCTATGTCAGACATTTGGCGCGCATTCAAGATGTGTTCGAGTGTTTGACCCAGAAGCTTAGAGGGCCATGTTGAACGCCGGCCATCCATTTGCGTGATGCAAAGTAAGACGCAAATCAATGTAGTCCGGCGAGTTGAGTCTGGGGCCCGTTAGCAGACTCAAGGAGAACTCTACGACTCCTTGTCTAACATCGTGACAGGAAAAAAAAAAAACACTCTATTGATTGCTATCGAATCACAAATGTATGGAAAGCCAAATGTGACAGACTGGCAGCGCGTTATCCGAACACTCATTCCAGCGAATCTTTGCTGATGCACTGACGCCTAATCGACCGAGGTCGCAGTCCTTCCTAACACTCCAGACACATGAATTCGTGGGTAACCTTGTAGCCATCCACACGAAACGGAAGATCTGCGCTCAGCAGGAACGAGGTGTCCTGCGGCGTCCTCAGGGGGACAAATTGCACATACTGCCCGTGCACTTGATCTCGTACATACGATCGATGATATGCGGCGGAATGTTGATGAGACTGGTAAATTTAACTTCTTTTCTCACAGCTTCGAGACATTTAGCAACTTCAAAGGTTCAAAGCGACAACACCACCATATGAGTAACCATTGATAGCATAAGAACCATGAGGCTGAGTCTGTTTGACGGCCACAACCCAGGAGGAAGGAAGTGTCAAAACTGAGAACTCCAGGTTACTCCGGAAACCCCTAAGCAACTCTGAGGTATAAGTCGCGCGCAGCATACAAGCCCATCTCTGGAGGACTTCGGAGATGCTCAGAGTAGATGTGCATGTCCAGACTTTGATTTCTAACATCTTCCTTCTGTTTGGACTTGCTTATTTTAGGTTTAGAGTTTTCGTTCTTATTTGAGCATAGCTCCACCCATAGGTATATATTCCAAACTTTGTCTTTTTGCTCCTCAGTCATTTGCTACCTTCTTGGGCAGTGGCTGAGGTGAATTTCTGAACATTGTACTATCATTACTTTACTCATTCTTGTAGTGGGCAAACTCCTGCCCTTTACTTAGAAACTTGACAGGTTATGAGCCCCAGTTGCTCCCTCTAGCACCAAGTAACTTGAACATGTTGTCCTCTGTGTGCATTTTTCCTGTGCCACTCTGGTCTGCTCTGAAGCCGTTTTTGTTATGACAACCCAGGATATGGGTAGTCATAGGGCCTTCACTGACAAGGGGTTGCTTGGAGAGCGACGATGCAGTATCACCTGGGGGATTCCTACAGGTGAACGGAGTGGTGTACACTAGGGTCTTCCCTATGTACGAGACAAAGTGGTACACGCTAGGGGTTTCCTATGTGTGGGGACAAGGGCCCGCTAGAGCAGATGCTCGTAAGTGACAAAGGACAAGGGTTTGACTGGGGTGGATACCCATAGGCCAACAAGGTTCCTTTTAGAAGGAATAACAAGAGTGGTCACTTAGAAGTAGACCAGAGACTTAGAAAACAAGGGCGGAGAGTAAGGCAGATAGATTGCCTAGCTAAGCAAGGTACAAGGTGGTAACTTGAAGGAGGTCTAAGCTAGGGAATTGTAAGGTAAAACAAAGGGTTTATGTAGATCCGGATATGTGCACAGGCCAGGTGCGGAATAACACGGAACTGGGATAAACCATGGGATAACGCGTATGGAATCGGGAGAAGCGCGTATCCTGTATGTCGGAACAATAAGGACTGGAGAAAGAAGGAAGAACCATGGACATGCATATGGAATGAGGGAAGCATGACAAAATACCACTAACTTCGACAGGAGATTCGGAACTCCGGAGCGCAGGAGCTCCGGAGTAGTAGTGGATATTCGTTATCGCTCCAGAGTTATGGACTACCAACTCCGGAGCATCACATTTCTTCCCTGTACGACATTACCACATCGC
>QFEM01014648.1:0-10612 GCA_003316205.1 Boletus bicolor | reverse complement strand
TACTTAACGTAGCGGGCGTCGTCAAACTTGATCTCGTTCCTACGGCTATTCTCGCCATCCACGGGAGTCATCGACCTCCCCGGTGTGCGTTGACCATTTTCGACCTTGCTCTCGGTCAATGTCGTGATATGAACTTGCATTCCGCTCCTTCGATCCATGCCGAGACTAGTACTGTTGTTACTGGACGCATATCTGACAGAGAGTAGAGTCGACGGCTGGTTCGTCTGATGAGTCAACCCTACACGGATGATGACCATGTAAAACGTGATGGAGATGATAGGCGTGACCTGGCAGTCAGCAAATCAACGTTTCAGTGAGACTATTCTCATTGGCGAGCGAAGGGCATAAATGAGTTTACCATGTCCAGAATCACGTATTGACCGTTGGAATCATTTGCGAAGCAAAGTAACGCCGCGAGAAGGGTGACGGAGTAAATCACGCCAGCATCGATAACGATGTGTAGAATGGACCGAAGTTGGGACGTTCGGTGGTCACACAGCCTTGCGGTTTGTCGGTCGACAGACCAGATACGGTAAGCCAACAAAACTGGTGGAGGGGGAGAAAATAAGCTTCAGAAGTACTCTTTGAAGTGTATCAAAAACGCGAGTGCGTACGGGTCGTCAATAGATTGGTTATCAGCGTCGATGCGTAAAATGACGTGATCCATCTAGAGAGGCTCCCACCAAAGACCTCGATCTGCGTCGCATGTGATGCGGTATAAGGACTTCCGATTCCGGTTACTTCGGAAATGTCGTCAATGGTTCCAGTCACCCCCAAAAACAGATGGCACACATACTACCGACGGCACACCAAAGTAACGCGGGGATGATCATGACAAGTTTAGATTGCCATACCGCGTAACAACGGTAGAGCTGTCAGGCATAATTAGTGGACGACATTCGTCACGACAAAAAAAAAGCTTACGATGACGCCGTCTCCTATCAGTGTCTGTGCAGTAAACACGTAGTTCTTGTACACGAAAGTCCATTGCGACACGTTTGAAAAGTACCCAACGGGTCCTCCTGGGTAGGTATCTCGGAATAATATCAAACCCTCCATGATCCTTATGATATCGATCACGAGGTGCTGTGTCCCCCCAAAGAAAGCAATCTCTGTCCGATGCTTTATCCAAGAAAAACGAAAAGAAACACTCACCGCTGTGCTAAACAGCAACAACAAGCATGCTACCGTAAGCATCCTACGGTTCACTTGGTGAGTGGATTGCTGAAACCAGAGTACCCAGATCGTCCCTCCGAACATCAACAATGAGAATCCTTCATCCCACAAACATTCAGTATGATTCGCCCACGATATCATCGTTAGCGGGTCTTACCATACAAGAGCCCTTCCAGTAGCACTGACAAGAGCTCTGCCTTGTCCAGCGGGATGCCATTGGTACCCATAGTTCAAGACGTGCACTCGCAAGACGGCTCCGGCGAACACACAAGCCCGATAACAAGAGAAGAAAGCGCGGGTGAGGGGAAGGGGGAAAGCGCGGAAAAAGGGAGGGAGGGGACAGGGACCCGCCCAACAGAGCCTCATTCATTTATCTCGAATAGATCATAACAGGAACACTAGGAGAACGTCGTAGCCTTTAGAGGCAGATCCAAGAACATGTTTCAATGACTTACTTGATAGGCATCTTACCCGACGACATGCTTCTCGCATTTAAAAATGCCGTCTCAGATAGGTGTGTCCGAGGGTACGCAAAAATTGCAGTGTGCAGCAAAATCCTCGAGGGTAGATCGTTTTTTACGGTAACAATATGTCTGAGACCATGGGCTGCGATCCCCGGCATAGGAAAAACGGGTGCAAGTGGCCTTTCCATTGAAATACCTGCATAACAAAGCCTGTCTTGTCATTATTGTAAATTGCACATTGACATAACGTCGCGAGGGGTCATAGGTACCGTTAGCGAGCAGTCCTAAATTCGGACAGTTTCCTCAGCAGCAGGGTACGGCAGTGAGTGAGTGTGACCGACATCACACACATTCAAATAAAACAATATTAAATGATATACTCATGAGACGGACTTGGGTGGTGATGGATACTGCTGCTCGTACAATAGCAAAGGACGCTGCGAAAGGTTTGGCGGTGGGTGGACTTTTTCGTCGACGGAAGTAACAAAGGCGTCGTTCGGGATGGCTCAGTTGCCAGGAGGTTCAATGCTATCGGGAAAATGAATATCAGCAGTCCAGCCTGAGTGTCGCACAAATTCCGAGTGTGGCGTTGGCTGAGCATGGCGCCTAGCAAGGCACGATCAGAGTAACTTGGCAAAGTGACGAAATTACAAACCATGAACTTACTTGGACAGGTTCGTAACGTCATCACTTGACGTGACTCCACCACCAGTCAGATCATCGAAGGCTGGAATCGAACATAACGGCCTGTGGCTGCCTATGTTTACAAATGTTTGATTCCAGCAATCGATGAGAGGGTGGAAGGGGAGAAAGATGCATACTCGGCCAAGTTGGCGGAAGAGCCTTATGCGGTACGCTTGTGGGAGGGCGGCCCGGTGATCAGTTTTGCATCCAGTCGATAAAGTAGACATATAGTCATTTCTACTTTCTACCTAGTCTTTGTCCATGATCAAAATAATGCTAATCCGGGCATGTCGTTGAAAGGAAGAAGAAAGAACAAGTCCGGATTAGCTATGCAAAGAGCTGTGACTAAGTTTGGTGTCACGTCTGGCAGGTTGCGATCACCCAAAGGAGCGAAAGGAGAAAAGAAAGAAAAGAGAAAGAGAAAGAACTTAGACTATGATGATAAAGCAAGTACAACAATAGGTTACTGAGATCGAATCATCGCCACCCCTCCTCGATTCTATGATACACAAAAAACCGTGTTCAAAAACTTTATCCACCACCATCATAGGGCCCGTCCTCCCGTCCATGATTGTACACTGTCCGGTCTCGATGCTTCGTCTGATTGAATCCCCGCTGCCATATACGCCGAATGGAGTGCTTCCTTGCTCGGATATGCTGGCACGTGTTGCCGGAACCCTTGCGATCCAGATCGTGAATGCGACGGTGTGTGGCGGACCTGCATCTCAATCGACTCGGGGGGGCGTGTATAACTCGGCTCTTGGAGCGGCTGCGGTATCGACGTCGGCAACGGCGACGATGACGACATCCCCTTTAATGGTTTCTCCCCAATCTCCCCATTAGGGAAACGGAAGAGCGGGGGCTGTATTGGAGAAGGTACCGGGATATCGTTCGAGGAGTAGTACGACGCGTGTGGGGACACCGTCAACTGGAGGACCGCCTGCTCGGCTTGCACGTCCACCATCTCCTCTGACGACCCGACGCGGATCAACGGCGGTGGCGTCCGCTCGACCTCGAGC
The DNA here is from genome assembly GCA_003316205.1 of Boletus bicolor. Classification (NCBI taxonomy): domain Eukaryota; kingdom Fungi; phylum Basidiomycota; class Agaricomycetes; order Boletales; family Boletaceae; genus Boletus; species Boletus bicolor. Next base: position 7,269 of record QFEM01014648.1, on the reverse strand, counting down.
GATTCGTCAGCGTACTCCGCTTGACGCTTCTCGTTGACCTCAAACTCGGGTTGCAATCGCGTCGGCTCGTACGCATGCGATAGAGTGAGCTCAGAGGTCGACCGGGCGTGTGGCTCGCGGAACATGGGGGCGGTCTCGAGATCCGATACGCGCGCGTTCTTGGACGCTTTGCGGTGCCGGATTCCCAATCGGTCTTTCAAGTCGCCGCTGACCCACATCTCGCGGATGATGTCCTTGTCTAGTGGTGCATATGCGGAAGAGGCAAATTTGTAGAGGAAGCGAGGCGCTGGAGGGAGGGAAGTGTCAGACCCTATGGTTCATAGCCTTGATGGTTCACTTACCTAATGCGACCATCACCGAGAAGACGACCGTGGCCCAGAACGTGACGTTACTAAACAACATTTCCACTTCGTCCACGAACGAGCCCGTGGCCGAGAAGAAGTTGTTGGCTGGAAAGTACGAATAAATCACAACCCACAGGAGCATCACGAGCGAAGATCCAATGACCACGATCCACGTGATGAACGTCCAGCTGGGTAAGAAGAGAGTTCCAGTCAGGACACGCTCCAAGTAGGGCATGTGTACAGAGAACGCACTAGTGAGTGTTCATTCCAACATAGGTGTTCGCGGCGAAAATAGCAGCGATTCCAACGGTGGTGCCGAAATCAGCCAGGGAGTCGATGCCCTTGCCATTCCAGGACGTCGCGAGACCAAGGGACCAGACGAGGTAGGGAATGAAGAAGACGACGGCCGACTGGTAAAGACCGTCGAGCATGTACGACCAAAACTTTATTCGGGTATATTCTAGACCACGGATGCCTCGAATGTAGAGCTCAGGGAAAGCCAAGGCCGCTTTCGCGTTAATGTCCTGGTCGAACGCTGATGGGTTGGACGTTAAGATGACGTGTTCCCACCAAGGGTCATCGAAGCACTCACCGCCAAGAACGATGACCGGCAGTGACGTGAAAACCAAGTTGTAGAGAAGGATAAAACTGTAATCATACAGATATGTCGCGTCGAAGCTACCCAAGAATAGCATATTAAGTGCGATAGGTCTCATGATCAAACACCCGAGATGACTCACTAGCAAAAGACGAGATACCAAAACATGGCCAACGTCCAAATCACGTTCTATAACACACGTCGGTCAGTTCAACATAAACCCACGAAGAATGACGGCAAGCGAAGGACCTTGTAAAAGAAGTTGCTATGCATATCGGCGATACGCTGATATGACCAGCGCCCGTGAACGAGAAGCAACTTTGTCAGGAACCTAAATTGACCAAAAGCGTAGTCTGCTGACATCGCAGCCTGTGAACCTTCGTGACCCAACAACCCACAACCAACGTTGGCTTCTTGAATCATCGCCACGTCGTTGGCACCGTCACCGATGGACAAGGTCATCGCTTTACGACCGTCTTTCACCTGGATAACCCATGAATATATACGCTCCTGGGAAGGAAACACGGACATACCAGCTTCACCGTCAACGCCTTCTGAGCCGGCGACACTCGGCAACATACGACCGTCTCACACTGCGTGCCAAGATTGAGGAACAATGGTTTGATATCGGGCGTCAACGCATGTCGCAGCGTCTCGCCATCGATCACGACCGCAAACGCAGCCTGGGCGCCAGGTACAAAGCCTCGCTTACGCGGGTCCAAGGATGGCGGACCTAGTATGGACGCAATCTTGTTCAGCGCTGCTTCGATCTGTGCACGCGTTCCCTCGGGGGAATCGGCTGATAGGATCATGACCTCCATGTCTTGCTTCAGCAGGTTACAGCTGAATCCGATCTCGATGGCCGTTTGCAGCTTATCACCTGGGAGGGGGGGTTAGCCTGAGTAGCGATCCACGCGACATCTCGCTCACCTGTGAGAATCCACAACTTGATGCCTGCGCGGTGTAATGTCTCGATCGCCTCTGGGACACCCTCCTGCAATTTGTCCTCTAGCGCCGTGGCGCCAAGCAACCAGAGCTCTTGCTCGATGCTCGATGCTGCCTTCTCGACCTCCTCTTCCCTGTTTTCCGTTGCCGCGGTCGCAGCATCGTACGTCCTCACCCACGTCAAGAACTGATCCTCCGTCAACACCTTGTACGCAACACAAAGCGTCCTCAGACCCCCGTTCGCAAACATATCCATATCCTTGGTCGTCTTCTCCTTCAACGCCGGATCGACGCTAGCCGAAAGTCGCTCGTAAATGACCGAGTCCGCGCCCTTGCAATACAACACGATCCGACCGTCCGGCGTGCGCACGATCACGCTCATCCGCTTCCGCGTACTGTTGAACTCGAGCGTCTTCAACAACGTATACCGCTCGGGCTGTCCCATCACCTCAATATCGATCGCATCCTTGGACTTGCCCACGAACGGAAATCCAACGTCCCTCGCGGCAGCCACGAGCGCGGCTTCATCCGGCGACTCTGCCTTGTACTCCAGGTACCACGGCTTCTCCCTCTGGTCCGGCTTGTCTGCGAGGACGGTGTGGCAGATGGCCAGCGCACGGAAAAAGGCGGTGATGTGCCCCGCTTGTTCGGACGTCCGGTCTTTGATGTCGTCGGCGAGCTTGGGCGAGACGAGGGTGAGCTTGTCGATCTGTGCGAACCGGTTCTTGAAGATCTTTGAGAGGGTGGACACCATGGCGTCTTTGAGCACGGCCAGCTTACGTGCGAGCTCCTCGGGCTCGACAGCGTCTGCTCTCCCTTCTCTCGTTGCGGCGCCTCGCTGCGCCTCCGTGACACCCTCCCCATACACCACCCCGTGGATGGAGCATTTCTGGAACTCCATGACGTTCTGTGTGAGTGTACCGGTCTTGTCGGAAAAGACGTATTCGATCTGACCGAGGTCGTCAGAGATACCCCAGTTTTTGGGGACGCAGGATGTGTCAAAGGGTTTGTAGTACATGTCGACGTCTTGTGCGATGAAGTAGGCTTGGATCGTCTTGATGATTTCGATCGAGATGAAGAGCGATACGGGGACGATGTTTTGGAATGCGATGAGACAGGAGCTGCGACATCGCTTCAGATCGGTGCAGGTGCGACAAGGGGACGAGACTCACACAAAGGTAACGAGCGCGTTGAGCGCAGCAGAGTTAGTCGAATCTACACCCGGTTCATAGATCTTCACGCTCGTATTCGACTGACCATCCAAGACACCGTAGATCACTGCAGAGAGTGTGCAGATGACGAGCAAGAAGGCAAAATTGACGATGACGTTGAAGTTGGTCTCCTTGGCTATCTTGGATTGTTTCGACGGTGTTATTCCTCCGTTCATATAGATCTTGGTATCCGGACCCGTAAAGACGACTAGACCGATAATCCAAGCGGTGTTCCGCACGGTGCAACCACGGAGGAGCAGTTCTTTGAGCGTGACGCCTTCTTTTCGAGAGTCCCCGTTAGCAGGGTCCGTATAGCGTAAAACCCCGTTGTACAGGTACAGATTTTGGTGGGGTGGCTCCGATTCGAGGACGAACGATGATTTCTCGACATCTTCCTCTGAGACGATGGAAGAGGTGGCTTGGACAGCCCTGCGCTGTTTCAAGTTGGTCTCCCCGTCTAGGTTCTTTGTCTCCAGGTAACAGAGCCCGTCCGGGTCCGACGTTGACAATACGACCACGTCCGCTGGGACCTGTTCGTTCTCCCTCAACAGCACGATATCCCCAACGTCCAGCTTCTTCCACAGCGTCCTCTCCCATCTCGCGGTCCCACTGGACCTCCTCTTCCAGTCAATGACCCCCAACGACGACCGGGAAGGTATGCTCTGCTGGTATGACGAAAGTGACCTGTTTGGGCCCCAAGACTTAATGTCGGCCACAGGGGGTAACCCAGGGGGATACGTATGCGAATCCACGCTGACAATATCCTCGAGTTGTCTCCCACCCGCGCCGGTCGGTCTCCCAAGGCTGGGGGTACTCTCGTTGAGGTCGGTCGTGCTCATGCTGATCCGGTCGCCATCCACACCCTTGCTCAGGACGATCCGCATACCTTCGCCTGCTTCCTTTTCGCGGAGCTTTTGGACACCTTTGGAGACCTTTCCTGGGGCATTGATGCGTAGGAGTCGCTGGTACCACGGACGAGGGTCGAGAGGATGATTCACGTTGCGCCATTGGCCGAGACGGGTGACAGCGGAGGTGTTGACTTCTTCGTCGAGCTTTGCGCGACGGTAGTCCTCTACACCTTCTTTGACGGCGGTGACGACGAGAATGAAGAGGAGAGGAAGGGCAGCGGTCGATGCAGATGCGGCTCCAAAGACGGGAAACACTGTGGCGGGTTAGGAGGAGAATGGGTTGATAGAGATGGACTCACGTTGGAATATGACGAGGGCCAGGAAGTAAATGTTGGCTATTCTAGGGAGCGACGTCGATCGGTGTGGACATTGTAGGAACGATGGTCTTACCTGTGGAACTGTTCAAAGATGTTCTTGGGGAGGAATGTGAGCAGGGTGTATCCTAGAGGGTGTGAGGTGTGAGAGAGCCCGAGCGAGTAGAGGACTCACTGCTCGTCCGTACTTTGTTCCTGGCATACCGAACGAGTGGCTGACCATGATGATCGACTTCCATGGCGGAGAGCGGGGTATTAACGTATACATTTCTACGCAGACCGGGTATTTGTGGGCCAGACGGTGGGGTGGTTTGGTCTGAAATGGCGGATTCGGCAGTCTTTGGACGCTTGTCTTTTCTGAAGAAGAGAGAGCGCTTTCTGCGGGCAGACCTCCGCTCTGCGCGTAGTTCTGAGCGGACGGACTCTGCGATAGTGGATGCTGCGGTGCGCACTGTGCGAAGACGGAGGTCGGGATCGATCGGTGCATCGTTGTCGTCGTCGTATTGAGGATGGCGCTTGAATAGAGACATTTCCTGGTATTGAATTATGAACAGGGTATTCTGAAACGGTCCTGAATATCGAGTGCCAGCACGGAAGGACCTGGAAAGAAAGAAAGCGAAGGACGGGGTGCACGCAGCCTTGCACAGTGCTTGCTCAACGCGGCAGTGTAGCACAGTCTTTCAATCAGACGACCCCCAAACACTCTTCAAGGGTGAGTACTACTACTAGTTGGAATCTGGCCCTAGCTCTGGCAATTATGAACTGGGCTCGGCCGCGTACGTACTTAAAGCTGTCTAGTTTGCTATTCTGCTCATCCAACATGTCCCCACAGCGAAAGCGCGTCGCTATCGTCGGCGCCGGTGCAGCCGGTGAGTCAACTAGTGTCATCCATCCAGCCCTGTCTGACCCGCTCAGCAGGCATGTCCGCCGCCTACGCCCTCTCTCTTCACCCCGACCGTTTCACTGTGACCATGTTCGAACAGTCTTCGTCTGCTGGAGGTATGGCCACGTCCATCCCGCTCGACGAGTCCAAGTACGGCGCCGACTACATCAACGACGGTGTCCAAGGTGCCAGCCCTGTGTTCTACAACACCTACGCCATGTTCGACAAGCTCGGCTTCAAAGCATCCCCGGTGGGTATGCAAGTCAGCTTTGGACGCGACGCCGACGCCGATTTCTGGTCCAACGTATTTCCGAGTTGCGTCATCGATAGGTTCGCTCCACTCGTCTCCCTCGTGTTAGACGATCCCAACCCGTTTCTCAGGTTTCGCTCCGACATTCAAAAGTTTGGACGCGTGTTGAAGATCATCAAGGCTCTGGAACCCTTGTTTGCACTCATCTCCGTCGATGCGATGTTGAGAATGTTTAGATTCTCGCAGGTGCGTCTTTGTCTTCCATACCGTTGCTCGCTCCTTTGACCAACTACATCACAAGGACTTTGGACAAGTCGTCGTCTATCCTCTCGTCGCTCTCTTCTTCGGTACAGGCAACCAAACCCCATTTATATCCAGTGCGATATTAGAACGCGTCTTCATGGACCCTTCGATGCGCCTCGTGAGTCCAAGATTCTACATCGTCGTTCCATCTCTTTTTAGAGTATCCTGCCCCAGTTTGAGTACTCTCCCGAATCCTTCCTCGCGTCGATCCCAGAAATGCGCGCTTTTCCGCGCCTGTCGCTGTTGTATCAGACCTGGGCAGACGAAGTGCAATCCCGTGGCAACGTCACTCTCTGCACGCAACAACAAGTCACTCGGGTCGTTCGCGGAAATCGCGTGCATGCATCGTCGCATGGCTCTCACAAACCAAACGTGCAGGTGTGGAGCCGTTCGACGGGTGGGACCGATGAAGAGCAACGCGTTCGAGAGCCCCTCGGGACGGAAACGTGTGCAGAGTTTGACGAGTTGATCATCGCGGTCGACGCCGACTCGGCGCTCAAGATCCTTGGAGAGAACGCGAGCTGGTTAGAGAAAAAGATTCTAGGCAATGTCAAAGTGAGTGCGCGTATAAACTGGCTCGCCCTCACCGAATCGATCTCGCGTCTAGTATCTATGGGACATTAGCGTCACGCATAGCGATATAGACTACATGGACAAGGTAATTTCGTCGTCCGTCACCATTTGGTCACTGATTGCAGTGCATATGTCAGTACTACCGCCTTCACTACGATCCCTCCCTCAACTCCTCTCGTACGGACGAAGACGCAAAGAAAGCATATGAGTTCGCACAGAAAGACTTTGCGCCTCTGTACTTTATCCGGAGCTACCCCGACGACAAGAAAAAGGTCGAGATGAGTTTTGACCTTACCAATTACCAACCACAGGTACCATCGAGCTCATCACTGTCTGACACCGTCGCTCACTCCAACTCGAACCCAGTTCAAGGGCAGTGATCCTCGCGGCCCCCAGACACCCTCGAGCCCAGCGCCTCCACCTGGTCCACCCCCACCGCTCTCATCCCACGTCTTCCAGACCATCTTTCTCGACCGTGACGGGAGCAGCGAGAAATGGAGCAAGGACGACATCAAACGCGAGAACATCATCTACGAAAAGTGGTGGAAACAACAGAGTCATCGGTGGCAACACTATGCGGGGACGGTACCCTGGATGATGCTCATCAACGGCAAGGTAAGCGTGTCCGTCCTATTTATCTTTCTTTCTTTTGAATCTCGGCGCTCACGACGGATGTTAGCACCATACATCGTATGCTGGCGCGTGGACGATTCTCAGTGCGCACGTCCATGCTTTCTGCGTGCTCGCCTGACATGACCGTTGACCCACATCAGACATGCACGAGATCGCCGTTGTGTCGGGCCTCGCAGCTGCCTACCGTCTCGGCGCAGAGTACGCATCCCTTCCGACGACTCTAGTCGACATGCTCACACCCGTCTCTCGTTTCTATGTAGCTACCCGTTTATCCGAGACGAACGTTGTAAACGGCTGTTTCGTCTCT
>QFEM01014644.1:0-26013 GCA_003316205.1 Boletus bicolor | reverse complement strand
CGGTGACGAGCAGGTACAATCCCTTGAGCGCGACCGTGTTCAGCATGATCACACAGTGCCCTCACATTGGCGCCGGTTGTCTCCATCTCCGTCCATCCACGTGTCAGACGGTGAACACTCTCGCAGTCCTGACGCAGCCGACCCCTTCCAATTTGGTTTCAAGCAACGGTTGAAGGAACTAGATGATCAATTCGATGACCATGACGCGCAACCATCCGAGCCAGGCCCATCTCCATCCAGGCAAGCCGTACATGTTGGACCTTCTCAAGTAAAAGACCTTCAAAGCGTCTCCATGGGTACTACAATGCTCTCTTCTGAAGTGCGTCATTCCTCTGGAGACCTCTCTCATGCCTCGTTGTCTCAATCTCCGGCCTCTTTACACGCCACTCCCGTTCAGGAACACCCACCCGAGTCCCCCCTTGTGCGCCGACGTGCAAGAAGAGTCCCGAACCCCGTTCTCTCTGATTCGGAAGCAGAAGAGCCAAGCAACTCATCTTCCGTTTCGCCTGTTCGGCACGCCATTACAACGCCGCACTCTCGTTCATCTCCAACACCCCCTACTTCCGGGGAAATCCCGATGGTGAGCAGAAAGGCGAAGGGAAAAGCACCCGCCCGTGACGTGCTGCCCCTTGTCTTTGACGGTGAACGACCTTCGGCTGCTGAGTTTCCAGTCAAGTCAAAGAAAGGGAGGCGAAGCGAATCCTTGCCACATCCCAAGACAAAGGTACAGTTCTCGCTCGCGTCCACTTTTGACTCGTCCAATGCTAAAATTTGCCATGACAGGCACCGACTAAGAAGGAACGCCGCGAGGCTGCGTTCGAATCCTCCCGAATTGCGGCCAATCGCCCTGTGGAAGTCGTACGTACCCAAGAACAAAAGCACTCGCTGTCTGCATTCTTTGCCAGTCTTCGGTAAGCTTAATGGTCTTGCCAGCCAACCAACAGTGTGCTCATGCCCCCGGCAGGCGGGACAACATCGTGATCCCAACTCCGGGCGCAGAGTTGCCGTCGGACCCGATCGAGAGATTCTCGTCTCCGACTGACAACTCAACGCAAGTACCGTCTCTGAGCAGTGTATTTGGCGCACCTACGGGACTCTTAAGAGCCTCTGCGCACGTAGGAACAAGCAAACAACCATCTCCATCCCGAAATACCAAGGCGTTCCCTCCCGCAGCGGACGATTCTGATGACGAGATGCTGTCAGTGACTTCTATTATTCAACAAGCAAGTGGGAAGCAGCAGAGGCTACAGGCGATCAAGCAAGTCGCCTTGCAACATGCCGACACCAGTAAAACTTTTGACATCGACAACGAAGACGATGACCTGTTCATCGTCAAAGATGATATGCATGCTGTTGCGAGCGAAGAAGCTGCCCAGCGAAGACTGGACAAGGCCCACGGTAGCCCAGTCAAGGACAGAACCTCGTTACGGAAAATCAATCATCCTAGCGTTCGCCCCGCTGCGGTTTCTCCTCGCAAGCTTTCAAAACAAGAATTGCAGGAGCTTGCCAAACCATCCTTCGCACGTATGGGCAAAGGTGCCAAGGGTCAGCTCAGCAAAAAGCAACTGGATCAGTTGATGATAATGCAACATACCCAAGAGCAGCTGAAGTCCATCAAACGGCACGAAGAGGAGTGGGTCAAAGGAGGCGGAAGGTTATCACGGGATATTGGTGGTAACGGCACGCAAGCTTCACTTTCACAAAGACTTGAGGCGTATGCTGAGCAGGGTCTGAAGGCCGTGGGGACTAGCGATGCAGTCGAAGACGATGCAAGCGTCGATGGGAGCGACGAAGACTATACCCCAGATTTATTAGGTTCCGCAAGCCCCGAGCCCATGGATGCAGATGAAGACGATGAGGAGTCATGCAACAACATGGAGGTTTCACAAGTTCCACAGCTACCAGTAGACGACGACGAAGTTATCGCGCCGTTGAGACGTGACAAGCGACACCTTCGCGTTGTCATGGGATCTGACGACGAAGGGGAACAACCCGTTCACCATAACTTGTCCACTGTGCAGAGGGATTCCACTTCCTCAATGGAGTCTCAGACCGAGGATGAGAACGACAAGGAGAACAGCGCGAAATTGATGTATGATCGCAGCGAGGACAAGGAAAACAAGGCTGTTGTGCGTCATGAGCTGTCATCTTCAGAGTTGGCGCTTGGCTCGATACTAGGATCCCAACACGGTGTTGAGGATGGCGTTCGAAGGAGTCTCTCGCTTGCTTCGGCCATAGATTTCAATGGTATCACAGATTCACCGAATGAAAATGTCAGGTCGCCACTAAAAGACATTTCGAAAGACGAGGATGTCCTTATTTTATCCCCCCCTCCCGCGAATACTTTATTCATAGAGCGCATTTTCCACAGCGCAGCGATATCGCCACCCCGCGCTTCTACGTCATCACTCAGCCTTGGATCACCGCCAATTTTACGAAGTGAGCGTATCGGCCGTCTTTCCTTAGGTTCGGAGAACGATGAGAATGATCCATCTGGATTTAAGCCGCTACAACCTTCCTTTCTGGAAAGGCTGCACAGTCAAGTCAGCCCTGAGCCTTCATTGGCTTCCATCAATCCTCTCCCAAATGACGGATTCTCCCAACTGTTCTCCGTCAGTTGATCCAAGTCTTCGACGGCTGTGACGTTTTACTGACCAATTCACACGTCCAACTAGGCTGAGGATCGGAGCTTGAAGAAATCTGTCGACGAGGCGGAAAACGACGAGTTGTCGTTAACGCTCGATGTCGGACTGAAGCCCGCCCTTGAAGTTAGCGGGACTCTAAGACAGAAAGCTGAAGCTATATTTGAGAAAGAGCAAGGATATGTTGTCGCTGCCGCGGGGCAACAGAATGACAGACCGAAAGAACTCCTCTATGTCAACGACCATGGGTATGTGTGAATATGCTGAGGACCTCTGCCTCTAATTGCATCGTGATTGTTTCATCAGATTCCTCACACAAACTCGTCCTGAAGGTTCAAGCCCTCAAGTGTACAGTATGACACCTTCCCAGGCGTCCAAGTTCATTGGAACTCAAGTCTACTCCACTCAAACACAGCCACTTAGCGCACGCCCCCCTCTCCGCACACTATCTTTTACCGTTTCTCAGGAGTTATCTCCCGAGCCGCAGCCACTGAGGCGATTGTGCAAACGCAGCCGTTCACCATTGGAACAAAAGATTCTTGGACAAGACAGCAATCCAGTCGCGAAATTGAATGCATTTAGTATTCTCGGAAAAGCCCCAAAACCACCGTCCAAAGTTCAGAAAAAAAAACATGAGAAGTCCGAATTTGTGGCGGTTGAGGCCGAGGAGTCTGACGAGGACGATATGTTTGGCTTTGGGGGTCCAAAAAAGGATGAGGATGATGAGGATGATAATGAGCAAGACAAGGTTGTCGAAGGGCTTGTGGACGACACGGTCATGAATGCTGAAACCGAGGCCGCAGACCTTGTTCAGGAGAAATACCGGTGAGTTGGGCATTTCCGGTCCTTGCCGTTTAATGACGAGGTTCGGCTGTTAGGGAACACGAGGAGGAAGACGACCAGCTACTTCAGAAACTGCACCAAGATGCCACTGAGGGCAAGTTACGGATCAAGCGCCGTGACCGAGGAGTTGGTTTTGAAGATGATAGTGACGAAGATGATGACGACGATGCCCGTCGCATTCGCCAACGGATACACAAGAAACGAAAGATCGAAGGTGATAGTCTGGAAGCCCTAGGTCAGTGACGAGATAGGAAAATATTGTGTGACTTACATGAGTCTCCAGGCCAAAATGAAGAGACGAGGGCATTCTACAATACATACCACCAAGACCTCATCGACGAAGACGACGAGTTCGGGCTTCTGCGAGAAGACATCGCAATGCCTGTAAATGATGATGCTCAAGCTGAAGAGCCTGAGGAGCAAGAAACTGTATCTATTGACGAAATTCGGCAACGTGTGCGCGACATAGCGCAAAATGATTTTGTTGGTGCGAATTGTATACCTCTTGGACATCTCTGAACTTGTGCCACAGGAGGTCGAGGTGTTGGACCCCGAAGACACGAGTTGGATTGACCAGTCCATGATGGTCGAAGTTGACGATACAGTCCGTGTAAAGGTGGTGGAACATCAACGGAGTAAAACGACTCGTCATCCAAACGCTGGTCAGATGGACTTTGATGGAGAGGTTTGTCCATTCTCGCAAGAATTCCACATGAATTAAGGACAACCTTTCAGCAGCCCAAGCAACATGTAGAGAGCGAGCAAGAACGCAAACAGATGATGTCTTGGGCCAAAGATCAGAGACACCGACGTCAGGGTACAGGACGATCAGGCAATAGTGCTGCTGTTACCGGTCATAGAAAAGCCAAAAATGGAGGGGGATCACTGAGGTCAACGCAGCTGTTAAATCCATCAAGTGTCAACGAAACATACAAGACGAAAGCTTCAAGTTTGTTGTCTACGGTGTCTAACAGGAAAGGCAAATTTGCATAGGTTTTTTGCAAGTAGCATTTGTTTATCTTCTACTGTACTTTGTGTTTGTATTCTTCTCCACTGGAACTAATCGCCACATGCAAGAACTACCGGAAAAAAATCCAAATATACACAACTCTAACAAGACCGAGCAGGTACCAAGATGCACAGAATTCGCACTCGGGAAAAGAAGCCGAGAGGAAGCTCTTGAAAAACGAAAGGGTATCGTCATAATAAATAACCGAGTGCGTTGGTATAATTCGAAGGTCGGAATAGCTTTCTCGTAGCATTTAGTTATAAGTCGGTTATTAGTGATTCTGTTTGCCTGCAAAGGGTCTGCCAAAGCGGACCCAGGTAGTGCGGGGGCGCGCAGGTTGAATAAGTGGAAAGTTTCGTGATTGACGTGCAGATGTTGGACTTCTGCGCTTACGTGCACTGGTCTGCATCTAGAATAACATTAACACTTGAGATAAAATGGACAGACGAAAACTCACTTTGTGTCTCAGCATAATTAATTTTGCCATGCATGCTGGTGGTCCACTCTCTCTGACCGGATTTCCTGTTAAAATGTAAGTGGCATTGATCGAATGGAATGAAGTAACACGTACGTGACGCAACTAATGCAAGGCCAGCCTCATGAGCATCAAGATTATCACTCCCCTCCATGATTGACTTTCTCACTGCTGGGGATAAGAGGCATAGCAGTAAGAAGGCGGAAAGGAAGGATATGAGGAACGCGACGAGCATGAAGGATCCGTCAAGGAGGAAGCGGCGCGAAGCACGCAGACAAAGCCCTGGCGTGGCACGTCGTGAGGAGGAGGAGGAGGAGAAGAAGAGGAAGTGCGGTGCGGTGAGTAGAGATGCCAACAACTTGGCGGCAAACAATATTATTTACTGAGAATAATTTCTCATCGCTTAGTCAGCATGGTGTGATAATAGAGTGGGACATTAACTACTGTGTGAGGTGGAAGACGCCCTTGTAGGACACTCCGAGTTCATCATTAATGTCCCAGCTATTGTCCTCCGCAGTCATATCAGCTGTAGGACTCACCTGCAAGGCCTTCCTCAATTCCGGCCTCTGTTCCATCACCGTCAGCAATTTACCCATCTTATTAGACGCGCTCAGGAGAGAACGCAGACACAGTGGTCAAGGTCTAATAACAGGTATGTGCTGCAGCCCTGCGTGTCCATCCCACCCTGTTGTAATCTCGGTCACAGTCTCCAACCATTTGTCCACGTCTGTTCATGCCCCTCTTGCCAACATGCTTCCCCTTACCTCTTCATCTAGCCTCGACGATCCTATAACCTGGGGTATACTGCCATTCGAAAACTTCAGGAACACACGTACTATACGATGGGTTATGGGTGCCTCGGATATCATGTTTACGAATCCGTCAGTGGGGCGGAGATTATATCGTTTCTGCCTCCCATGCTGAACTCCTACTTCGGTCAGAAAGTCTTTTCTCGGCTTTCTTTCGTAAAGGCCAGGTGATAGAGACGTTTCGAGGACACGGTATCTGGCAGCCCGCACTCGATGTAGCTGTTGAAAAGCTTAATCAAGGTCACTGGGTCTGTGTTTGTTTTCGCCGCATTCGCTATCCATAATCAAACTTTTTTTAGCTGCATATGTTCGGTGAGGGAAAGGTACATCAACCTACCGTGTATCCACAGACGGACGGTATCGCACATTTACCACGATTCAAATGGGGCGTGTATGTGTTCGCATCAGTCAGGTATCTTCTCACCATAATGATACGCCTCAATCAGTGGTCGGATCCTCATGGAGACCAATGTCCCACCCCTAATAATACCCATGTGGCTGACTGGTGCGAGTCTCCAACGCTGGCGTTTTCTCTTCTTGGCTCGCATTTAACCGTACGTACACAGGCTTTGATAAATTAATGCCATTGCATCGTCCGTTCCCATGCAAGTACTTCCCGAAGATGGGTATCCAACTTGGTGTCACATTTGGTGACCCGATACCACCTGACGAGTTCATAGTTGCATTGAACACCCTACGTAGGCTATCGCGCTCCTCTTCGTCACCTGGCGTGGTGGAAAACTCTACACGACACAGTGGGCCACCGAGTGAGTTAGGGCTCAGCAGTGCCATGCATGCTAGAGGGTGGATGGAAGGCGCGATTATTCAAGCAGGCGGAGATCCTGCCGTGGAGCGCGAGGGTGCTGGACGCCGTGCGCAGATGGATGAGATTCGGAGTGAGGTTACGTCTATTATCCAGCGAGCTGTTGAGGATTTGGGGAGGAAGGTATCAGGTAACAACTAGACCTTCCTTTACCTCATCAAAGTGGGGATCGTTGCGTCCGCTAAACAGTAGGACGTAGTCCTTTCGGCTCCATCGGCAAGTGTCCCGTACTTGGACCTAGTTGACAGGTATTGTGTCCTGCTTGGCTGTGGGAGTAGGTTGCGCATCGAAAAGTATCACCTTAACAACTCATTCTACCGAAGAATGAGTGTTTTACCCGTGCTGACTACAATTTGTTTCGTGCCATACATATGGATGCACGCCTTCCCGGGACATCCGAGCCTACTCCGATTGATCTCAAAAGGTATTTGCAAGCAGAGATTTGCACCCAGTTTGACTTTGGTTTGACCGATGACAATCCTGATTCCTGAGAAGTCGAATGATCATCGGAGCCGACAATATTGTTCAAGCGTTGACGATTCATTTGGTCCTGACCCTAATATGACAACCATTGACACGTATGAGGGTTTCAAGGTGTTGAGACTGTCTCTGGGGTTTCTTCGATTCAAAAAAAAAATTGGAGCTCTATATCGGCGTGACCCAATTTCGCTCAAAATTTTGGATTAACCGGAACAAAACATATCATCTCGTGAGTCGAAATTACAATTGTCTCACAAACTAGAAGAAGCATTAAAATTTCGCCAATCTCATCATGTACCCTAAGTGGTATATGCCTTGGTTTCGCTGCGTAGGGTCAAACCGTCAGACCATTTCAAACGGATAAGAAGATACGAACGATTCTGGGTTGTCCAGGTCGGTATGGTCCTTGATACGGTAGTGAATCATTGGAAGAGCGAAAACAATTCCCGCGGTACACAAAACCCATGTAGAGATGAATATATTCATGTAGCTGTTGGAAGGGCCGAATGACCATTGTACCTCGACCGTCATGAGGGAGAAGACTCACGGTGCTGTAACAGCATCCGCATGCCATACACCAGCAGCACCAGCAGATTGCAATCCTTTATCTGTGAATGTTGAGTTCTGGTTCTAACCGAGCAACAGTCAGAATGACCCACAGAACCCAGTGAAAACAGCAAGTTTTGCTAAATCGTTCGACATCGCTCCCAATAGCCAATATACAAATGTCTGCCACATAGCATCCAGAAAGCCGCAGAAAATGTATAACCAAACGTGAGCTGGATATCCAGAGCTAGTAAAATCCATCTTCGCAGGTAGAGTAGCTCGCGTATATGCCCTATAACCTCCTTGAATTCGAATGTCCTTTGAACTTGAGAAACAACGCACTTTTGATACATATAAGCCCATATGTGGACAGCGAAGACCATCGCTGATACGATGATCAAACCAGCAAATGCACGAGTTCGACGCCTGTACTTCGACCGATCGAGCACGCAGTACCCGAGGAACACAGACCCAAATATCTGCGCTGCCCAGTAGACGAATGCGTTAAGACCACGCGTGCGAATGTTGAAAAGTGCGGCGTTGTAATCGTTTTGCTCTAGTTATTTTCACGGCGCTCAACTTGTCACAGAAAGTAAAATGTCGAGATACTTACGCCATGTGTAGAAATAGTTGCTTGCAACGAACATGGGGAATAGCAGGATAATCATCGGATCAGTCTTGAGAGCAACGTAAAGGCTGTAAAATTCTGTTTTCCAGGATGGCTGGCGGGGTAGGTTAACCTTCGTGCCATCCGTCCGAATAATTTTCTCTGGGTCAGCCATCATTGGAGCCAAGGATACTCCGATGAAAGTAAGAATCAAGAAACCGATCTGGTAGCGCGTGGATCTCAGCGTGATGTTTCTTTGAGAAGTGATCCGTCACCCACATAGGTTCCATTTCCAACTTCATGAGCAGGGTCAGACCGATTACAACGGCATTAAAGTGTAGGACTCACCTCCGTTGCTCTAGTAAGGTGTTCAATGATGAAATTCGGTATGAGAGTCAGCAGTCGAACTACGTACTTGATTGTTGAAATTGAGCCCGAATGCAACTGCGGAACCAATGACAGCACCCAGGTTGAAAATTGCCCAGAAGATACCGATGAAGACGCCTTTCTGTGCCTCTGTGGGATAAGCCATCATCATGCTGCCTTGTGCAGTCCATAGCAGCCCTGCACACATTCCGAGAATGGCACCCGCGACGACGACGAAGTCGTATGCACCGGGATGAATATTATCCGCCCTAAAGACTGGATGAGTGAATAACGGTTGTGATTGTGATGTAACGCCCGTACAAAAACGAAGCAATATACAGGGAATATCCCAGCGTTCCGAGGAAGAGGGTTAGCCGGGGTCCAAGTACATTGTTGATCGTTCTGTGGGGGATCAGTTGTCAACACACGTCATATGGAAGAGAAACACCGACCCGGAAAAGAATGCGAAAAATGCAAAGGTAGCATAAGTAGCTGTAGACGCGTTGGCCTGGGCCGTTGTGTTGACTTGACCACCTCCGCCAATCCCTCCCAGGGCGTTAAACATGCCGGGGCACATGAAGCAGACGAATCCAAGCATAGACACTTGGAAGTAGGGGTGGTAGTAGATCCCCTTCAAACCTGTGGGGCGTTCGAAGATCTCCTGGCGTTGGGAGCCAGAGTCCTCGCTCCCACTCTCCAGTGTCTTCTCTGGGAGGATGTCTGCCATGAAAACGAAGGTGCTGTAGTCAAGGAGGTCCTATTGCCACTACGCGAGTACTTATGAGTGCTCGGTTATCAGACGCTCGGTTACTGGTCGAACTCAAAAATACCGATGCGGGGAATACTGGCCTACGATTCATTATCGATTATCGATGTGACACCGGATCTAGGGTTCAGTGTGATACGGATCGAGCGGGCACTGCTCCGTAGGTGGTTTACTGGAGCCTGGAAGCTGCACACTGTCGCTGAGTCGCCGGCTGAGAGCCAGGCACATACTACATTCCATTGTGGTGGGCTGTCACGAGTATACTTCGCGGTCATGGTCACCCGGTGGGCTATGTCTGTGGGCCTGCGTGGCGTGCTGTCTGTTGGAGGTTATTTAGGACTGCTGTTACCAGGGTGTTAACAATCACGCGGCAATATTGAGCTTGCTGGCACTGGCGAAGTGTCACAAGGCTATCAGTTTAGTATCATTTGCAGATCCGTTACCTTCATTGACATCCAATCCACTGACTCAATTGCCGCCTGATCTTTCCCATTACAGTACTACCAACCTGACACTCTCCGAGGAGGAATGACCCCAACACCACAGAAGGACTGTTCATAACAGTCGTCAACAAAGGACAACAATGACTCTGCTTGTCTTTTCAAGTTGCCGGCGCCTGAACAAGCTTGCAGTAAGGCGTTGTACTGCGCTCGTGCTTGTTGTTCTTAACCTTATAACAGCGCGGTCATGAATGTCGTTGACAAGGTTAACAGTTGTTTGGAAAAGTGGTCCGGGGGTGGAGAGACGGAATGGTATGTTTGATCTTCTTTTATGTGCCATTTTCACCCCAATAATGCGTGTGCAGTCGAAATTTCCTTCTTCCAGTTCATCTAAACACTACGGACCCGGCCAGGGTTGAAACGCTTACAACTGCGTATCATACTCTGCTATTTTCTGCTTTGAGGACTTGGACTTCGAGTAGCTTGCTAAACCCGCAAAGCTTCGTCGATTTCGTTGAGTCAGTCCTGGTGTCCTTGCCTTCTTCATCTGTCTTGTCTAGGCCTATACAAGGTGATGCTTTATTCGGGGAACTGCTTGTCGACATCGTCTGGTCCCTTGACGCGCAGTTGGACGAACTTGTGACGGATGCCAAGGCTATCATTGCAACTGCAGAACAAACAACCGAGGTCTGTGACTTGCATAAAGCTACGGGCATCAAGCAGACCGCTGAGCAAGACAAGGAACTTCTCGTTTCTATTGTCAAGAGACTCCTGGTGAGCATCAGCGAGTCCCTGGAATATACCGAACCCACTTTCTATCTAGTTTTCTGGGATCATTGACGTAGCTGTATGCCGGGAACGCCTTGATTTGAGCCTCCTTGCCAATATAGGCCTTGTATCGGACAGGTCATCGTTTGACAAGAAGGAGATTAGAACAAGAACTGGCCTCCTGTAAGTCCTCACGAGTGGCATATTATGTGGGTTGACGTAAGTGCTTGGTCTGCAGTTACAAGCAAAACAAGTTCAACCTTCTCCGCGAGCAGTCCGAAGGTTACAGCAAGCTATGCGTGGAGGTGATGAGTTCTCTGGGACCTTCGCATTCTCCACAGGATGGCAGACCTGTTGAGAGTGCCGCATCCATAGAGGACCGGTCTCGGATAGTATGGGACAAGATCATGGGCCTTATTGGATATTTTGACCTCGATCCCAATCGTGCCCTTGATATTATCCTCGATGTTCTGACTGTCAACATCACGACCCACTACACTTTCTTCCTCTCCCTTCTGTCATTCTCCCCATGGGTGGGTTCTATTAGGCGCTCTATGACTGGCAAACTCGACGTTTGCATGCCACCCGCCCCATCTTCTGACCAGTATCGAGGGAAATCGCTAGATGAGGTTCTTGAAATCGCCGAAACCCTATCTCTCCGCTACAAAGGTCTGAATTCAGTTCCAAGCGGCTCCGAGTCGCGGGTACTCGCTCAAGTCCTTGGTTTCAAGTTCGCTTATTACCAGGTTTGCCATATGTCTTAGCGCATCTTTCTCCTCTGATCCTGCGTAGGGTCCGGGAGTCCATGAACCTTCGCCAAAAGGCTTGTACCTTGCGGCCGCTATGTTGACACGGGAAGGGCTTGTCTCGCTCGAGGAGTTATATCCCCATGTGCGTTGACTTTATCGTATTGTATGGATGTCCCTTCATGCCAAACATTCAGCTATCACCTTCTGATGAAGATATGAATTCGTACCACAAGGATTATCTGGACCAGGTACACCAAAGGATTGCGGATGCCAAGATCACACAGCTAGCGATGGCAGCCCCCCTAGAGTCGACGAACTCCTGCTCCAAAGCACGTTCCGAGCCTGGGGAAGAAACCAAAAAAAATCTAGATTTGAAGCCTCCCAACCAGAAAGCAGCCCTCGTTGGTGCCTTGCTTTCTGTTGGCGCTTTACGCCCCGCTTTTGCGATCTTGACCAAATTTCCGTGGTTTGTAGACGCTCATATCGAACTCGCAGATTTGGTGCTCCGTGTTCTCAGGCATTCTATCGCACCTCTCTACGATACGGCTTTCGTTCTCAAAGAGCGGAATCCCAGCTTCACTCAGCCTCGTGCACGATACGGGTCAACTGGCGTCCTCCTTACGCCTACCCGTAAGCCACAGCTGACGTCGATTGCACCGACACCTCCCAGCACAGCTACGACGGAATTCGTATTCTTTTTCCCTGACTGGTCGGAGAGGGTCCCGCTGTCGACGGCGTTCGAGGATCTGGTTGACGTCATTGAACCTCTTATGAGCTTTGTCGGCCTTCACATATCGCGTGATCCGTTGTTTGTTTCGAAAGTCACCCGTTTAGGGAGGTCGCAATTAATGTCTACGGTAAATCCATAATTCTTGCGGTTAGTCAATGCATTAATCTTCCTTTCAGGCTCCTCTTGATCCTGTCACTAAGAAGCTCACGGGGGAGCCAGATCCCTTGAATCCTGTTCGTGTGTTCTGGTTCAAAGTTTTGCGATTATACTTTCTACCTTCCCTACCTCTCATTCGAGGAAACGCTGTTTGCACTGTTGAGATCTGGAACATAATCCGACAGTATGAAACAACAGCTCGGTGGAAACTTTACGGGGAGTGGAAGACAAGCACTTACGACTGGCATCCGGAACTTCGCATACGTCAAGTGCAGGCTGACCGGGAATCAAAAGGAATATTGCGGCGGCTATCACACCAGACTATTGATACTCTTTCCGGCACTGTCGCGAAATTGGCCCACTCCAATCCCTGTATTTTCTTCACCAACGCTGTCAACCAAATTATGGCGTATGACAATCTAGCGGGTGTGGTGATTCAGGCACTTCGATATGTGACCACCATGGGCTTTGATGTATTGGTCTACATCATTCTTGACGCGTTCTCAAATCCTTATAAAAATCGGGTCAAGGATGACGGTGTCAATATCTCGGATTGGTTGCAAAGTAGGTCTAGTTGTGTCATCTCGTTCCATGTTATTGACAATAGCAGGTCTCGCATCGTTCACTGGCATGCTCTTTCGTCGGTACAGTGCAGATTTGTCTCCACTCCTGAAATATGTTGTACACCAACTATACAACGGCCAAACAACGGAAATAGTGGTCCTTCGCGAGCTAATCTGGAAAATGGCTGGTGTTGAACCTCTTCCAACTTTGTCAGATTCGCAAATTGCTGCGATGGCCGGTGGTCCGGCACTACGCATCGAGGCAATCGCTTCGGCAACTCGAGGTGCCCGTCTTGATCCTGGCGATGCAATACTCAAAGGTCCTCAGCGACTGGGAAAGAGTCTACTGGAGACATCCTTGGCACTACCTCTCCTCATTCAGGTTGCGCAGCAGCGTCAGTCCTGCGTCTTTAAGGCTCCTGACACCCATCTTAAGTCCCTCGCAAGTCTGTTCGATACCGTAGGTTGCGCGTCATATCGTGCTCGCATCTTGGTCTCAAAGTCGCTTGCCCAATTCAGACCCATGGCGTGCTGCTGCAGTACCTAGAACTCCTTACTTCTCCGGCTGTTGTCCCCCCTGAAGACTATGCGAAGAGGATCCTTCCTTCCTTAGCCGACCTCGGGGAGTTATACGGAATATCCGCTCCAATTTGCATGCAAATTATTCGTCCGATGCTTAATAACATTCTCTTGGTAAACATTCGACCAGCCACAGTCGATTGAATACTGATTAGGTTCTAGAAAACGGCCTTGTCAATGCAAGAGAAAGAACGTGTCGCTAACGAAGAAGCCGAGAAGCGTCTGAAGGCTCGCCTGTCAGCCAAACGTGACCCATCCGCATCCGCATCGCGCATGGAGTCGCCGAGTGGTGCCAATACCCCACGGGACAACTCTGAACAAAAACCGCCATTCGTTGAGAGCAATGAGGATAACGCGATGGAAGTCGAACTGGATGTAACCACTCCCGCTGCAGAGGTCCGTAGACCATATGTGATTGGAATGTTCAGCGCAATAACTATCACCTTTTGTAGAGTCCTTGGATACCTGACCTGGAGGTGCTTTTTGACGATGTACGAAAGATCGCGAAGAGCAGCTCGATCGATGTGATTGGGTAAGTCTTGTGAAATCGAGTCAAATCTTTGAGTTAAAAAAGCTTTATTAAGCCCTGGTTTTTACTTGACATTCTGGCAATTGTCAATGTATGATCTCTCCCCGCCAGCCACCAGGTATGACGAAGAGGGAGCTGCTTTACGTACCCTCAGTCGACAAGAAGATGCCAAGTACATCAGCGCCGACCGTTCTTCTGATCGTGTGAAGAGGCTTTCGGCGAGCTCACATAGGGCAAAACGTGATCGATGTAACGCGTTTGTCAACACATTGGCCCAAGAGTTCAAGGAACAGACAGCTTCGAGGGTTTTCACCTTAAAGCGTTTAGCACGAGAGAAGCAACACTGGTTTGCTCATGGTGAGTTTGTGCCATCTTCAGTGGTCCAAGTGACTTATCTATTGCCAAGTCGAGCACCGCTATGCAGTTTTGGCGTCTGCCATTATCGAACATTGTATCCAACCACGCTGTTTGTTATCACCCATGGACGCCGACTACTGCGCACAAATCATCAAAGTCATACATACACAAGGAACGCTGGGCTTCCCCACATTAATG
This sequence comes from Boletus bicolor, assembly GCA_003316205.1. Lineage (NCBI taxonomy): Eukaryota > Fungi > Basidiomycota > Agaricomycetes > Boletales > Boletaceae > Boletus > Boletus bicolor. Next base: position 11,578 of record QFEM01014644.1, on the reverse strand, counting down.
TGTTACGACAAGGTTAGCATCGAGGTTCTGCACGAGACTATGATTGATGGCCCCCCAGCTACTTGGTGATCACGTCAAAACGGTGATTTTCTCTTGCAGCGAATATGAAGCGAAGAATTATGGTATGCACCTTCAGATATATCTGTTGTTTCGTAGCTATCTTATAAAATGTAATATTGGACGACAGGGCGTTTTTTGTTAGGGGTTCTTACGGACCTATGGAAATGGGCACAAGACGAGCAACTCTTCACTCAGGAAAACCGTACAAAGATCGGTGGAAGAACTGTTCTTCTTCCGGGTTTCCAGCCGCGTTGGACCAACAAGGACCACATAAACATTTTACCAGAAGACCTGTTGTCGTGGTCGGGCTTCAAGCAGATTCTACGCAAATGGCACAGAAAACTGGGAAGAGTGGGTGGTCTGGCGCTGACGAAGTCAGTAAACTGATGAGTCTCCACAGAGCCTCTACAGTTGCATCGAAACAGGAGAATTCATGCACGTCTACAATGCCATCATTGTGCTGAAAGAAATTCTTCCAGTCTTTCCTCTAGCTGCGGTTGGCGAATATGGACCCGTCATCGATAACATGATTGATAAACTGGTTGAAGGTGAGGAACGGGGTGATCTCAAGATACTGAGTAGGGCGTGAGTAAGTTTTCTTTCATCCCCGGGCGATGTTCTGATGTCATCGCAGCTACTCGGCAGCGTTGAAGAAACGTGAGTCTCAGTGGGCAGTTCCACGGCCAACACCTCCCAAGGTGAGATGTTTTCACCCTAGGATTTTTCCCTATCCAATCCCTTTTCCTTCAGCTCAACGGTGGTGCTATGTCCCCGAAGCCTGGCCCGTCTGCTTCACAAACACTCGACAAATCGCGTTCTATGCAACCACCTAATGGTTCTTCAGTCCTTGTCACGTCGGACACACGCCGCGAAATCAGCACGGTCTCAGGTGTCCCCGCGGCCCCAAGAGCTCACTCATCAAGTAGTGCACCCCAGACTACCGATGAAAGACCATCTACACCGGCAAGTTTGGCAAAATTGGCCATCGAAAGGTATGGATATAACAGGTATCGTCGCCTGTTCTCAACGAAATGCGACATAATTAGCATTCCCAGACCCGAGAAGGTGAAGCGAGTCAGGCCAGAAAAAGGGAGTGCATCACCGGCGCCGGATGGCGAGAGCAAGTTAAAACAAGATACCATGGATGTTGACGTTATTCCAACTGCACCAAAGGAAGGAAGGACACACGCACAAGAACCGACCCCATCACGCTTTGGAGCGCGGCAGCCTTCCGCGCCTGCTCAAAGTTCCTTGCCTTCAATGCCTGTTGATATTCGGGCCCCAACTCCCATTCACAAAGAGACATCTAAACCTTCCCGGCCGGCCATTACGGCCCCTACCCCACGAGAACCCCCTCTATCTCCTAGGCAAAGGATTGACGAGAAACAGATACAAGAGGTTATGCCACCACCAACAGCCCCCAGTCAGACGCTTTCGGCGCAAGAGCTCCGCGAAACAGCCAAGCAAACAATCGGTCATCGTGCACCAGAGAAATATGATGACCGGCGATCGGGGGGTGATACCCGCAGCCAGCCTGGTTCTGGAGCACCGTCTCCATTGCCACGTCGGCGTACCGCATCCCCGGGCACAAGGAATCATAGCTTGGAGAGTCGAACAAGTGGTGAACGCCGACCTGACCGTGGGACCGGAGATGCTGACCATGTAGACGGGAGACCCCTAGAACGAGAAGTTCGCCAAGAGTTGCGATTATCCCGCAAAGAGAGTAGTACTACTCACGGTCCTCGAAGCGAAAGGGTCTCGAGCCATCGTACGTCGGCTCGCGAGAGTGATCGGGATAGGGAGAGTGACAGGGAACGTGACCGAGAACGTGGCCGGGACAGGCATGGGGAACGCGACCGCGATAGGGAACGCGACAAGGAGCGCGACAGAGACCGGGAGAAGGATAGGGATAGGGAACGTCGTGACAGAGATAGAGAACGAGACAGAGACAGGGATCGGGACAGAGATCGCCACCGTCGTGATGACAAGGATCGTGATCGCGAGTCGCGCAAGGACCGAGATAGATCAAGTCAAGTTTTAGCACCCGCAGCCTCCACTGCCACACCAGAACCCCGAAGTCTTCCCACTCGACCCGACCCCGCTCGACACCGTCCCGCTACCCAGGTCGGCGATGATGCTCTTGGCAAAAGACGTCGTCTTACCGATGATGATGTCAGTGTTTCTCTTTGGCTAATGTGACTTGCTGACCTGTTGACAGGTTGACCGCACCTCGAAACGGAGTTCCCGCAAGGAAACCCATAGAGAGGACCGTGGCCGCCGCTCTGACAAGGAAAGCCACGATCGGCCCCGGGATTCCGACAGGCGTCGGACGGAACCCCAAACGTCTGAAGGAGACTCCCGCCCACCTGTCGATAAGGTATGTTGACGTAGTTGCGAACGTGATCATATTCTAATCACACGATTTGACAGCTCAGCGAAAAGCGGATACCCGATGGTCCTAAAACTTTGCCTCCAACCACCCCATCAGCCCCAAGGGCAATGTCGTCCGTGGATGGTTCCAGAGGTGGAAGCAAAGTGGACCCTGGTGCTAGCCGAGGCGGTGGCGATTGGAAAGGCCAACAACGTGACCATGGACCACACGCGTATCCAGCTTCAATGGCCGGTGGCACTCCAGACACAGGTTCCAGTTTACGTGCAAGGATAGGCGAGAAAGAGGCTACTCGCCCGGCTCCCCAGGCACCAACAGCATCCTACCGGTCCGATGTGCTGCCCAAGGATGACGAGCGTGATAATAGGAAACGAACGGTAACTGGCGAGTAATCGCCCAGCAGTTTCTGACTTGAACTTATCTTGCTTCCACACAGATCGGGATAAGGATGTTGGGGAACCCAACAACATCTCGGGAGGCGACCTTTCGTCGCAGCCTCCGAAACGACCGAGGATCATTCGCAATCGTTACCACGCACCCCATGGACTGGCTAAGAGGACTCTCCCCATTGACCCCCAGGCTGGGGATAAATCACGATCGACAAGGAAGGATTAAGTGTCCTTTATAGATGAGATATCGGTGTATCCTACATTCGCTGCCTCTATCGACAGTACATGGTTACATTACTTCTTGCCTCTCCACTGAATTGACGTGATGCTGAGACTAGATACATTACTAGGATGAGTAGTAATAATTGCTGAGGGGCGTCTCCGAGTTGAATCAGATTAGACGAGTTGAATCGTGAAGTAGTAGGCTATCACTTCTTCATGAGTGTGAGGAACTCCTCGCGGGTCTTTTGCTGTGTCCGGAAACACCCTAACATACACGAAGTTACCGTAATGGAGCCCGGTTTTTGTACACCACGCATCGTCATACACATGTGACTGCAACGAGTGGAACATTGAGCGGGTAGACCATTAGTAAGAAACACTCACGTGGCCTCCATCACGACTGCGACACCACGGGGCCTGATTGCTTCCTGAACTGCAATTGCGATTTGTTTGGTCAACCGCTCCTGAACTTGTAGACGACGGCTGAAAGTTTCGGCAATCCGCGCGAGTTTAGAAAGCCCCAGCACGAGTTGATTGGGGATGTACGCTATAGCAACCTAAGAATAGTCGATCGTGGGTGTCGCGGAACTTGGATGCTACCCACCTTTCCCGTGAACGGAACTAGATGGTGTTCACACAGACTCGAGATGTCAATGTCACGGACCAAAACCATCTCATCGTGGTCTTCCGCGAACACGGCATCGTTGATGACATCTGGAAGGTATGCAGGGTGGGAGTCGTTAGGACAAGATGGAAGCCCACCTGCCAAGCGTTCCTCGTAACCTCGGGTCATCCACATGATGGCTTGTGCGTATCGCTCGGGTGTTTTCAGAAGTCCTTCTCGGTCTGGATCTTCGCCAATACACTCGAGAATGGTGCGGACCGCAGAGGCCATTCGCTTCTCACAGGCAGTACGCTCTAGTGGAGTGGCATTGAGACGAGAGATAGTAGACTTGGCTGGAGGGAGTTCTGAGCGTTTGAGTAAGAAACGGATAGAGAGCAAAGTGTACCTGGCCAACCAAGGCCATTCGGGTCAGGGAGTGGGCTCTCGCGCTCAGCACTATTCGTAAGTGGGGTGGATACACCAGAGGGTGGCCGGAAGCCGTAACCCTCGCGGACATGAGGCCAGGGAGGACGTACAGGAACTTGCTGAGGCGAGTCGTTTTGAGAATTGACAGACTGGACAGGTTCAGGTTCACTTCGGGAGATGTCGGCATCATTCGAGACCAGGAGGGATTGAGGTTCGGTGGCACCGTGGAGCTCCAGCTGTCGTAATTCATTTGACAAGAGCTCGCCATGGGATAACATCTGGGTGAGGGAAATGGGGGGGAGGTGTTTACCCTATGTATCGAAGTTATGGCAACGAGCAGGGAGCATTCAGAAAAGGCGCTGAGAACGGGAGTACTAGTAGTGTTCTTTTTTTTTTTGCGAATTTCCTTGGGCTGTCGGGGGGTGGAAGTGAGAGATTGCCGGACGGACGACCTGATGTGGAGTAGGGCCATAAATGGATATCTCAAGGAAACCCGCCCCGGCAACAGAGGTCGGTGCTGAAACCCGTCTCTGAACGAAAGGGCCTGCCGAGTGTAACCTGTGCACTGGGCGTCTTCCTTCCAATTCGCGGGTTGAATTCGTTCAATGGCAGTTCTGGTACTGTTCTAATTCGCTCGCCGGAATGCTCACGCACTGACACTCTCTTTCATTCCTAAAATGACCTAAAGTTTCATAAACGACCTGCCATCTTTCTTTCTTCTCACTACGTGGTCTCAGTCGGGACACCTCTGCCAAACTCGTCTGCACCGCACAGGACTCATCACCTCGGATCTCACTCGCGATGGGGCGGACTTGCACTCTTCCGTCACAAATGGCATCTTGACGTGAACCCCGAGAATGCTGTGATTCTTTCCGGTTCTTATATCCTCCTTTCCAGGCCATGTTATCTCCCCGTCGTCTCCCGCATTTTTGAGAATGTGTCAGGATTCAAAGCCGTCTCGCCAACTTAGGCGTCGGCGTTCAACTCTACGCCTACCACCTAAATCATCATCCGCCCCATTCAATCGCTCCTTGGAGCAAGCTTGGCTAGCTTCTCGCGTCATGCCACGTCGTAGGGGCACATACCTCATGCCCGGCGCACAACGTCCCATCAACGAGACCAACATCAAACTTGCCCTCACAATCGCCCAGGCTTGTCTCCCTGATCTGTTGTTCACACTGTGGGCCCTGCATCCCGTCCGAACATCTCTCATGATGATTCTCCAAATTGTTCGTGGCTTCTTTCCGGCATTCAGGGGCTATTCCCAAGCGCTGATCGTTGACGAGGTAAGCCGACCGGGAAATCGCGCCGGAATTCTGATGCATTTATATCGTCGCAGCTCCAGACATTGATATCATCCGGATGTTTCTCGTGGTCCCGGCTCTTGAGACTGCTAGTCGCCGAGATATTCAGACGGGCCGCTGAAACGGCCATCGATTCATTTGCGTATGTCTCAGATCACTTTCATGTCCGTCGACTGTTAATAGTGCTCCAAGCACTTCAAATGAGAATATAGTCCACGAATCGGCCCGATTTTTTGTCGAATACCAACAAATTGCACAACGTCTACGTCTCGACATTCCGACGCTCTCGGATCCCGTCGTACGAGACTGTCTTCAGGAATCCGATCTCTTCGTTCGCTCCTTCAACGGAATGGGTAGTTTTGGACTGCTCTCACCCTTCGATTTCATACAAATATTCGCCTTAATATCTGAATTGATTTCACACCTCCTGGTGCTTTTATCCCTGACCGGTGGTTCCGCCAACTTGGGAGCTTTACTTCTTTCTCTTCTATCCACCTTATTCCCTCTGCTCTTGAACCGATTTATTGGCGCTCAATCATCTCCAGAGGTGGTTTACACCCCCGACGAGGCTCGGACTGCGGAACGTCAAGAAAAATTACGGAATCTTGCGTACAATGAGTCTCATCGTCCAGAGGTACTCCTCTTCGGCCTTGGTCCATGGGTCCTTCAATCTTGGACCAATGCTAGAAAGGCTATGTTGTACGACGGACAAACCCCTCCAAACCAGTTGACATTATCTCAGCTACTGAACCAGATCAACATTTCCGATCTTCTATTTGCCCTTCAAAATGTGAGCATCCATGATGGGCATTCAGTTGACGCGCTTGTTTTGATCTTCCTCTTTCGGCAGCTTCCTCTTCTTCTCATGTTTCAATCATCTACTGCATCGCTTGGATCGTTGGCTCTATATCGGAGCTCAATCCAAGCTGTAGTCTTCACGTTTGGAAACTTCTTAACGACAGCGCGTATGGCATTTCAGGGCATTTTCTTGATGGGGGCTTTCTGTGCAGCCATGAATATCCATCCTGAGCTAGAACCGATGGAGGAGGACGTCATAAGTTATCCGAGCTTGCCTTGTGGGATGAAAATCGAAGCAAGGTCCCTGACCTTTATCAAGTATTCACGTGTCGAAAAATGCTTATACTCCGTCACAGGCACCTGTCGTACACTTACCCGGGAAGTAAGGATGCCTCACTGAAAGACGTCACTTTCAGCCTGGAGGCCGGAGAAAGCCTTGCGGTGGTTGGATACAACGGATCAGGCAAGTTCCGGACAGAAGACGCTGACTCATTACTGAATTTGACCCATTGGGGTTGAAACAGGAAAATCCACGCTCGCGAAAGTCCTGTTACGAATTTTGGATTTCGACCACGGGGATCTCCTTATCAACGGTGTTGACATACGACGGTTGTCGCCTACTGAGTACCATCAGCATATTACAGCGGTCTTTCAAGACTTTTCAAAGTTTAACTCTACTGTTCGAGAAAATGTGGGGCTAGGTTACGTTCAGAAGCTGCAGTCACACGCGGCTGTTTCCCATGCCATCCACCTTGGTGGGGCGGATACCTTTGTGGATACCCTTCCCAACGGTTTGAAGACAAAGTTGGACAGCTCAGGATTCGATGCTATGCCCCCTGCATATCCAGGCACTCCGGGCTGTGGGATGTCCTCACGACAACATCATGGTCTATCAGGTGGCGAAGTGCGTCGTGCCGTGCTTACTCATCACAATAAAGTGTCTGTCTTATTAACTTGGTCTTATTACGACAGTGGCAAAGAATAGCCATCTCTCGCGCCTTCATGCGGGCTGATCGACCAGAGGTTGACCTTCTGTTGTTCGATGAACCCGTAAGTGTCACGCCACAGCTACACATATGTCGTCATGAGTCCGCATCACTTACAAGGCTTGGCAGACATCATCACTGGACGCGCATGCCCAGAATAAAATTTTTGACACCATACATCGTATCTCAGGTTCTCCATCAGGCGACAAGACAAAAACCGTCATTTTCATTACCCACCGGCTTTCCACCGCGCGTCATGCCGATAAGATCGCGATGATGGAGCGAGGGGTACGTCCATAATGTCCAACTCCCCTCCGTCTCCTTCTTGGCATTAATGACCGTGCCGTTTGTTTCTAGACGATAACCGAGTTTGGCACGCATGAAGAGTTGCTCAAGAAAGGTGGCTCGTATGCCGCGCTGTACAAGGCATCCATTTGAGGTAGATGATGTTCCTCTCAGCCTTTCCTAGAAAACGTCGTCAATTTATCGGGATTCTGGCGTTCATATCAAGTCAATGTATCAAAAATCACGAGTGTATTATCATTAGAGGGGCTTCACACTCAGCCGCCGTATCCTAAATCATAGAGAATACAACTAAACGTAAACATAGACCTAATCGTTTGTAGAGTGGTCCATGTATACTACCGTGGCATCATGAACATATGCATCAATATGTGCATTCTCCGCCGACTGGGACATGACGTTAGTTGATGACGGGCCGCCGTGGATGCCCACCAACAAGCCAGCATCACGGATACCTTGGATGAGCGAGGGAACCTGGAGCTAGTGTACATAAAGTTGGTGAGCCTGACGGAATGACAAATGGCATTGCATATTACCAATAGCTCGGAATCGAAGAAGACGCCCAAAAGGTTGTTCGCTTTAGCGAATTCCACACCCTCCGCCACACTAGAGAAGTACTGGTCGTCACCAGTATCACGAAGGTCAGGGTTAGGCGGAGTTGATCCTTGATCCTTGATGGCCTGACCGCATCGGGATGAAAAGAAGACCGGATCTAGTCGAAGCGAGATGTGAGATGGTGACGATTCGCAGCAATGGAATAGGGGATATTACAGTTTGGTTGCTTCCAATTCAGTGCGGCACAAACCCGGGGAGAAAAAGAAGTGAAAACAATACGTCGACGTGCAAACGCCCCGCCGAGAGACGACGATGTTTGCCTGATCGTGCGAAAGACAGCGTCGACACTCAAATTGAGATCAAGGTGGCGCCTGCTGTGTCGACTAGGGGAAAGCGCCAGCTCCAGTGTCAAGCCAAGATGAACAGGAAAAAGCTGCGAGATTGCATAAAACAGGAGTCCCTCACTCTGTAGATATATGGAGTACCGTACCTGCATAAAGCGCGATAGCGGCAACATTATTTGCGGCAGAATTCTATACCAGTCCTGAATGGAAGTCATTCTGCGAATGAGTTGCTCTCCCCTATCAAGTCGATTGGCCAAAGCGTCAAATTGAGCGAGAGTAACATCAGCAACGCCCAGATCATAGGACGATTCCGGTAGCAATTGCTCGCCATACAACACTGGGTGAAGATCGCGTGTGACCTGAACGACTGCATAAACGTAATTCCCAGATAGTGAGGATAGTGTGACTGTGTGCGAAGGAGAGGCGGGCGTCGACTGGACTGATGGAGACGTGTGCGTAGAATCCATCGATTTAGGGGATTGGCGCCATGGGGGTCCTGTTTGAGGACCAGGGTGCAAGGGGCTACCCTGGGGTAGAGTCAGGGATTTCCAATAAGTTTCGACGGCTCCTCCAACTTCCAGGGTGACACCTTGGAATGGGGTAATGACATGGGCAGAGAAGCTAACCTGAATATGAACATCAGTCTTTGCATGGCAGAGAACCAGCTGGGTAAATACCTCGCCAATGCTGTGCAGACGATGATCCAGGATGGATAATGTAGTGAAACTACCATCAGGGGAGTGGAAGATGAATGGATGAGCCACAGCACGACCGATTGTTTTGGTACCGAAGTTCGGGTAGATCGAAAATTCCAACGTAAGGTCTTTCAAGTTAGATGCCTGGAACATAAACGTATCATAATTGTTTTTCTGCGGAAGTGTTATAGTGTATGGAGGAGCGTCGACTCCACGACCCGCAGTGATGACCATTTTTAGTCGGTTTGGCGAAGGTAACGATACACTTTGTGCTAAAATCGAATCTGACAAACGAGGATGAAATCTAATAGCCTTTCCGGATCTCCGAGGATCGGGAGCAGGGGGAAATCCTACGGTGATTACCATCAAATAGTTCTTGTCGAGGTAGTTGTGACCATAGACTCGGTGTGGCATTATGGGCGGGGGTAAAGATAGAGATGGAATGGAATCAGGGTCGTCGATTCGCATGTCGCTCGCACTCCGCGGAAGTGCAGGAATACGGTCGAAAGAAATTGTGGGGGATTCTTTGGGCATCACCTTGAGGAGTAAATCGACGCACCCGCGATGACCGTACCATGCCGCGTAGTGAATCGCTTGGTGGTCGAGCTCGTCAGTTCGATCAACACGGGCTCCAGCTTGGAGAAGAATGTACAGGCATGAAGTATGTCCATTACGCGCAGCATGAAAGAGTGGTGTCCATTCATGATATTTGTCCGGAAGATCCCATCCGTCTTGATCCAAGAGCAGCTTGCAGACATCCGCATGGCCATCGCGAGCAGCGAGATGGATAGGAAACTCTCCATTGGTATTTGGAACACATTTTGCCCCTTCTTCTAGCAATAATGAGACGACGTCCGTATACCCGTATTGACTTGCTAGAGAGAGGGGCACCAGGCTAGAATTGGAGGATGGTGACTGTAGGATGATGCACTGGTTATATATCAAAACCCGCACACATTCAGCACTACCTCCGAGGGTTGCATATACAACAGGGCTGCAATTGTCCACGTCGAGTACGTGCGGCGGAACGCCAGCATCCAAAAGTTGCTCGCAAACAGTCGCGTGGCCATGCATAGCCGCATAATGCAGAGCTGATCGTCCATAGACGTCCAACTTTTCCCTCTGTGACCCTTTCTCAAGACACAAGTTCACAAGGCGCAAGGAACCTGCGGCCGCAGCTTCGTGAAGGCATGTTCGCCCATTGATGTCGTCGATGAATCCAAAATCAAAGGGCACCTCGACACTGGTGAGGATAAGGTCTCCAAGCTCAGAAGGCGCGTCGACAATGACTTTCCAGAGCACTCGAGTGATATTGGCCTTTCCCCCGTCCTGGGAGCCGAGAATGTCAGAGCGTCGCACTAGATCTTTGATGGACGTCTCATCGGAGTTTTCCACCGCCTTTCGTAAATCAAGTTCAAACTCGCGGAATGGGCCAGAGTACATGTTCCGCTCGATGCTGAGCTGGAGGTCTAGAACATCTTGAACAGCAGCCCCCTCGAATATGAGACCAGTGGAGAGGTCGGTGAGGTCTAGGAGACTCGCAGCTACAATATCCGAGAAATCTGCGATGAGCTTTTTATGTGTAAGAAACAACAAACAGCGAAGGGATGCAAAGTACTTGTCTGTTAAACACAGGTTGAACCTCGACCTGGCGAGCGAGATAGAGTTCCTTGGTTGACGAGCGTGAGCGTTTGTCCCACTTCTTCAGGATTTTGCGGAAACCCGTCGCATTGATCTCGACGAATTGCTGCGTGCATAATGTGGGTGGTTATCCAATACAGAGACTCACGATGATTACCTGCAGTTTGCCTAGATCCCTTTCGAGGAGACGGAATCCCTCTTCGACGGCGATCCACTCGACGTGATTCATCGCTAAACTGTCTGTGGCATCCGGAAGACCCCTCAGGGCTGCAGCGCGACGCTTGGACAGGAGAGTTTCAAGACGCAACTTTAGCTCTGCTTCCTTTTGGAGGTAGAAAGCATTGATCTAGATTGACACCCAGGATCAGTTTCAAAGCGAGCAGTGACCGAAACTGGATTTACGTGCCTTTTCAAGTTCCCGCTCGAGCTTAAAGAAAAAGGCAGCCTTGTGAGCCTGAAAGTCGGTTCCTCTGTCGTTGTCCTGGCCGAGGGAAGAGAAGATGGGTAACTGAGTCGGATCATCGGGGGTAACATCACTTGGAGTGTCAGCTGTGGGAGGGATCGCAATTGCTGGGCTGCCTGCCAGGTTCAAGAGATCCGCAGGCCGGACACCCGATGCCAAGGCAGCAGCCTCCGAGGCAGGTCGATTAGCTGCCAGCGAAGAGATGATCTTCTTGAGGAACTTGTAGTCGAGATAATACGGAGACCATCCCGGGACCTGTTCGGACTGAATCTGCTTTCCAAACTAACCAGAGATGGCGCCAGTCTTTAGCAGCACAGTAGTGCATGATCCAAGACGGCTGACCTTCATACCACACGGATGTGAGATTCAGCGTGATACAACAAAGCTGAGATGAAGATC
>QFEM01014642.1:0-20253 GCA_003316205.1 Boletus bicolor | reverse complement strand
TAAGTTAAATGAGAAGGTAGTCCCGGTTGAGCGAATCGCAGATCCCCCCCCCCCGCCGCGTGTGCGATGCTCCAACATCTTCACTGTGTGTTGTAGGGTTATCCGCATTCGATCAAACGCGTCGTTATCTATGGTTCCACTGCCAAATGAGCGTCGTGAATACCTGGAAAACATTGACTTACTTAGATTAAGGAATGGTCAGAAATGGCAGTTCTGAAGTTAAGATCGTATCGTGTAACTTTCTGGAGTTCACTGCCACACAACATGACCATACAACTTGGTCAGATCACAACCTTGGGCCGTAGCGTGTACGCATTGAAACTTCACAATCTCCCCGCACCTGTCCCTCGTGAGGATTGCAAGTCCTCATATATAGTACGTTGCAAAGTCAAAATGCCTTCCGAATCGCCAGCTAGCCACAGTGACAGTCGACTTTTGACACGGTCACTTGGTTCAGCGAGGTCTCTGATTGGCCTTCAACTGGTATCTCGGCTGGTTACGTTTGTCCTCAATCAATGCCTTGTCCGCCTCGCCTCTCCTCAAGCTTATGGCACAGTAGCTGTCCAATTCGAGCTCCTTATGAGCACTATTCTGTTTCTGAGCCGGGAAGGTGTCAGGAATAGCCTCCTTCGCCTTTGGCCGCAGCAAACGAAGGTAGACAAACCTTCGACAGCCATATCGGTAGCACAGTGTGCCAATCTAGCAGCATTACCTTTCTTCTTCGGCCTACCGACTACACTCGTTACCATCGTGCTTTATGCATGTTTTGCCAGCGAAGCTACTGGAAGTCAGCCTCACTTTTACCTTGCATTATTCAGTTATGCCATTGCTGCCGTTGGTGAGTTAATGAGCGAGCCAATGCACAACCGGTGAGATGTTTGTGATTTGTGGTACGAATCTACCTAACTCCTATAGTGCCATGGGTGAAGTGCGCACAGATGCACGAGTGAGAGCGGAAGGACTCGGAATAATCGTCAAGACAATCACAACCTACTTAATATTGCTTTACGACATCAATTCTCGACACTCGGGCGAGCTGGCTTTGATGGCATTTGCTCTCGGCCAGTTGGCGTACAGCGCAGCCGTATTTTGGGTGTACAAAACACATTTTCCCGAATCAAGCCTATGGCCAACCAGTCTGCCTAAGCAGCAGCGAACTTCCAAGTGTGTCGCTTACTCTTCTAGCATTTCTCTATCTCTGATGCCAAAATTCTATTGAACAGGCAGAATCTGTGGAGCCAATTAGTCGTCGAGTTCTTTGACCCTGATGCATTACACCTCTCGATGACGATGACATCGCAGTCCGTGGTAAAACATTTCCTCACTGAGGGTGACAAATTCCTTATCTCGTATTGGAGCCCTCTTGAAGATCAAGGAGGTTATGCGATCGCCGCTAATTATGGTATGTCTCCGAGTACTCGCAACATGATATTGCTTTCGTATTCTCCTTCTAGGGTCTTTGATCGCACGCATAGTCTTTCAGCCAATTGAAGAGATGTGTCGAGTTTACTTCTCAAAAGTTCTGTCAGGTACCACCTCAGAGAAGAGTTTAACTACGGTTGGAACCTCAGATAACTTGGCAGCGCTCACTCAAGCATCTGGTGCGGTTGCCTCCTTGCTTTCAGTTCAAAGTGCCTTCTCCATAATTGTCGTAACCTTTGGTTCTTCATACCTACCGATTGTCTTGCAACTTCTATTGCCTGCACAGTATATATCCACGAGCGCGCCTAGAGTGTTGTCCGCATGGGTATGGTATATACCAGTTCTTGCTCTCAATGGAGGGCTAGAAGCGTTTTATTCCAGTGTTGCTACCCCGCAAGACCTGCGCCTACAAAGTCGGCAAGTTGTCCGTCTTTGGTGGGTCGTATGATTCTCACACTCTGCAGATGGATGCTCGCCTTCTCGGTGATCTACATCCTGTCTGCAACCATGTTTTACAACCTTGGGTTCGGTGACACGTCGCTCGTGTACGCCAACATCGCCAATCTCACCGCCCGCATAATGTACACGGCAACTTTCATAGTGATATACTTTGGGAAGAGGATGAAATCCCACCAACTTAGCTTTGCAAGCGTTGTTCCCGGGTGGAAGTTCTCCGGCATGGTCATGCTATCCTTTTTGGCCATCTCCCGTAACGAAGCGAGACAGCACCTTGCAGAGGAAGTGCAACGATTGGGCCGCAAAGCATTGTTCTCCACGCCAGTACTTACCCATGTCGCGTTGGGAGGTGTATTGGGCCTTGTGTGTATTGGTGTGTGGTGGATAACGGAAGGGAAAGGATTAGTCGCTCGAGAGCGAATCAAAGCAGAGTAGCTACGCGATAACATGAGTAGACACTTGTTCTCCATGTCACCTTGCACTGCCACTGGGTTTCGGCCGAGGGCATTGTCACACAAAAGTAAATATTGTCCTGTAGTACATGCACCCATCTCGGAATGGCTTCGGAGGCCATCGTAGAACCCATTGACGAAGTGGGTGGATTCAATTTGTTTGCTGAACCTTCATGATTTAGATATATGCGATGCCCAGGCCCAATTGGCTGGTGATAATGGCCAGATTTATCTGTTTCAATGGCTCGCAGCTCTGGAGAAGACTCTTAGAGAGGCTGCTGTCGTAGGCCTTTATGGTTTCCATGGATCGCACACGGTCTCATAACTTTCTAGGATCAACTAAAATCCACACAACCTTCAGTGGAAGAAACGTTGCTCAAAGTTGTATGTGGCAATGACACTTATCCACTACCCGGTCGCGGGTTGCGCAACCTGGCAGCGAGGTGTTTCGTCATCCAGCATACTCGAGGGGACTCAAGGTCGTTGTTTGACACGCTCCGAACTCTACTGAAGACTGCAGGAGATATTAAAATAGATAAGAATCCACTTCGGATGTAAGTTTTCGACCCAGCATGTCCTGTCATTTTCGCATTGAATGCTACTAGAGCAGCATTTTGGACGATTGGTGAACTCATGGCCACCTTCGGTTCTCAGGTACGTCCAAGACACTCCGTTTCGCTGCTGAAGCTTCAATTTAACCCAACTCTACAGTTCATGTCTTTCTTGACTGAAATCACTACCATTTCTGTGAAAACCTTCAGGTCCTCTAGTGTAAGGAAAATGAATATACAGTTTCCATCTTGAACTCTGACGTATTTCGACCAGTCTCCTCAAATGCGTTGTCATGCTTTGATCATGCTTCGTAAAGCCTTGAATTCAGCGAAGAAGGCATTGTCGGATTCTCTCGCCAAAGATATTCTCAAGAATATGAAGAATGGGCTAACTGACAAAGTTCTTCCTGTCCAACGAGCGGCCGCTGGGGTGAAATGCCTTACTTCCCTAGACTTGACTCTGTTCTCATACTGCTTCAGGTCCTGATTGCCATGTTCTCTCCAGAGGAATCAGTAACACTCGCAGACGTCGAGTCTGTGGTCGGAATCTGCATAAAAAGCCTGGATGGCAGTGATCGGTTGACGAGGCAGTCGCTCGCCCAGCTGGCCGGTCACATACTAGCAGCGACACAGGTTCTCCGAGTTTCTGCTGCACCTGATCCCCCACAGAAGGGAAAGAAGGAACAAGAAGACAACGATGGGACAAACCCTGCTGCTTCCGAGAGTATGAAGCCTCTCCTCAGCCCTGGAGAGATGCTGTCACAATTGTCTGTACACTTCAACAAACCACAGCTATCGCGAAAAGCACGGGCAGGTATCTTCGATTTCTACATCGCACTGTTGACGAAGCTTGGTGCAGTCTTTGCGGAGAGTAATTACGGCCTCATCGTCAATCACCTCATGACTGAGGTCGTCTCGAATCCGAAGAATACCTCCACGAGACACGACAGACTATTCATCCGGAAGTTGGTCGGGGCTTTACTCCGGGACCTTATTGCGACTCGAATGCTGAGCGAACAAGGCCAAATTGCTGCAATCC
Organism: Boletus bicolor; assembly: GCA_003316205.1. Lineage (NCBI taxonomy): Eukaryota > Fungi > Basidiomycota > Agaricomycetes > Boletales > Boletaceae > Boletus > Boletus bicolor. The sequence goes on along the minus strand of QFEM01014642.1, from coordinate 16,333 downwards.
AAGAGCTTTCATCATCTTATGCGAAACGATGGCCAGCACTCATGCCTGGACAAACAGCTCCGAATCCCACCATTTTGGTGATCGTTCTAAAGGAGATTGCAGAGTTGTTGCAACAGCTTGGCAATGCTCCTCCTCCTGTTCAGGTGATTGCGATTTGTGATCCTTAGAGAGGAGTTTTCAGCCTAGCGGTACTGACTGTAACGTTCGTATAGGACGCAATATCGGAGCCATTGTTGAATCTCTTGACTCACCCTAGCCACGGGGTTCGTGTAAACGCATGCTGGACTCTCAGGTGCTTCTGTTTTTCGACCCCCTTGCGTTTGCCCAAAGCCATACTCTCGATCTCGGAGGCGCTGCACCGTGATATGGAGTCACTACAATCTCCAGCGGCACCCTCTGATATCGATCGACGTGCCCTGGGGCGTGCCTATGGTTTGGCAGGGTTGGTCGCAATCATCCCGCATCGCCCTTTGTACGTTTCCTTCGACATTGCATCCAACGTGCTTGATACAGCCACGAACCTTCTCAAGCGTGCGAGTGAGCACGATATCCACACGGCAGGCGTTGAAGTGGAGGTCGCGTGGATACTGATCGCCTCGCTGATGTTGCTTGGGCCCAATTTCGTTCGGTCACATCTTCCTCAGCTCTTGGTGCTCTGGCGCAATGCACTGCCAAAGCCGACGAGCAAAGACAGCGTTCCAGGTCGCAGTGCTACCGAGTGGGAGTTTCTGCTGCATGTTCGTGAGAGCGCACTCGGCGCCATCCTATGCTTCCTCCTTCATAATGCGCCTCTGGTAACTCTTGACGTTTCCCGAAGGATTTCCTCCTTGTTAAGCAACGCTCTCGCATTTACTGCGGCATTTGCATCTCAACCATCAGAGGAACTATCTTCCGGTCTGGAGGGTCCGTCCCTTCGCATGAGAGAATGCTTGCTTCGTCGGAGAGTGTTCCAGTGCTTTACCGCACTGGGGTCATCGATATTGACTGATTCTGTTCAGTCTAGTCTGTTGCAGTCCACCATGTCGGTTTTTGCAGGGCCGGAGGGCAATGGCATTTCTGCGATGCAAGCTTCCATCGCCACCTCTTCTGGTACCTTCACCACTGTTTGGCAAACAGCTGACGGATTTGGACATGGGGTGACCACAATGAACATCGTGAATGATGAAGCTGAGGCTCGTTCCAAAGGATTGGAGACTGGTAATTCTATGCAAGAACAGATCGAGGACCTTACGGATCTACTCGTACGTACCTTTTTTCGGCAAATGATGATTCACTGACTCTTCCTTAGCTACGTACCCCGGTGCTAGGATCATGCGAGCATGATACGCTTTCGTTGTGTTTAACGATCCCTGCCAGTAATGATGGCACTATCCTCGACTGTCCGGCTTCTACGTCAGCTGTTGTGGATGCTTCGATTGATCTGTTTGCTCGATTACTCCCCATACAAGACTTGGCTACAGTGACCCGGACAGTGATCCAGCTCGTCGAATGGGTGAAGTCTCCGAAACTCGAGAAGAACTCGGGTCGAAAGGCAGCCGTGCTTATTAATAGCGTGGTAGCTATTGCTCGCGCTCTCCGTTGCGCGATGGAATCCCACTCTCGCCAAGCAAAAGAAACGCTCGGACATTCTCAGGTTACTACCCCGCTGGCTTCATTGCTGAAGGTAATTTCTGGTCGTTAAATTCGCACGTTTTTAACGTTCGTAACTATAGGACGCACTTGTTGATGGGGATCCCCTTCTACGACGAGCTAGCAGCGACGCCATCGGTCGTTTGGCGAACATCTCTGGAACGGCTTTTTTGTCGAGTGAAGCGAAGGTATTGGTCGATCATATCGTTAACAATCGTGATCCGCAGGGTCGCGCTGGTTGTGCTCTGGCCTTCGCAGCCCTCTACGAACATGTTGGGGGTCTTGCCGCCGCACCGATTTTGAAGACGACAGTAAACATACTTATGTCACTCAGCAACGATCCGCATCCGCTCGTTCACGTCTGGTCTCTGACAGCCTTGGCAAGAGTCATAAATGCTGCTAGCCTGACTTTTGCGCCGTTTGTCCCGAGCACCCTTGGAATGCTGCTCAAGATATACATGTCTGACGCTCATGAGACCGAAGGCGGGACACTCAACAATGCCAACATCGGTGGTGATCTACAAGCCTTCCCTGTCGTATGCCGCATAATCGACGCCATCATCACAATCTTGGGGCCCGACGTTCAAGAGTCGACGCGAACGAGAACGCTTGTTCTTGATCTCGTTCAGGAGTTCTCGCTAGAAGAAGACGAAATCATTCTGATCGAGGCAATCAAATGCACTCAGCACTTGCTCATGTTTGCCCCAGAACACGTAGATATCCCGGAAACGGTGGGTCACTTTAGGACGTATCTTGGCTCTAGCCGCCGGCAGCTTAGGCTCGCTGCCATTGATGCGCTGTATCAACTCGTCCAGAAGGATGCGCTAGTAGTGTCGAGGATTGGTGGCGATCGGTTGGTAGAAGACCTCTTTGCCATGCTGGATGGCGATCCCAGCATCGAAGGTGTCCGGAACGTCATCATAAGCTGGCTTGCTCAGACTGCTATTCATAATCCATCCGCTTGGATTGACCTATGCCAAAGGATTATGCTACGAACCAATGCCACTCAAAAGGTGGTCGACACTTCCAGAAACCTCGACGATGAGGCTCAGTCCCTAAACGTGGGGATACCCGTGGACAACTCTGACCAATCCCGGCCGTCATCCGTCATCATGTCGCGGTGGAGAACTCAATTGTTTGCTCTGCATTGCTTGCATGAGATCTGCACCATTGTCGACCAGTCTGGAAGGCAGGAGCATTTCGATATACCGTATGCACGTAACCGGGGCTTCCCTGTTCAAGGCCTTCTCGTCTCTCGCATACCAGATTTGATCAAGATGGCGTTTACTGCGTCAGCAGCATACGTCACAGAGATCCGCCTCGAAGGATTGGTTGTTCTGCGCGACATTATCCAGGTAAACTTGCATTTCCTTGAAATTGTTTCACACTAATGGTCATCCAGGGTTTTTCCAAATCACCTGACCCAGATTTCCCTGAAGCGTTGCTGCTCGAGCAGCACCAGGCACCAATTACCGCTGCCCTTACGCCTGCCTTCTCTTCCGACTCCACTCCCGAAATTCTGTCGTCTGCGATTGATGCTTGCGCCGTTTTCGTGGGTTGTGGCGTTGTTAAGGATCTAAGCAGGATGGGCCGTATCCTCAAACAATTAACAAGTGCCCTGAAAGAGGTGGACGGTAGGCAAGAGTATGCCCATACTGGAATGACCTGACGCCGGGATCTAGATTCTGGTAATCTAAAAATAGGAAGCTTGGGGGAACTCAGCCCAAACGCATCTGCCATGTTGATTGTATCTATCCTTACTGCATGGGCTCGATTGGAGATCGCTTCCGCAGAGCAGGGTTATCTCCTTGATGTCATTGAACCTCACAGAGGTGTTCTTGCTTCGCAGTGGATTGCGTGTTTACGCGACTACGCTACCATTCGCGCAGATTCAGAGTTTGTCCATGACTTATCTATAGTCTCCGTGGACCCCTCGTATGCAAACCTTGGGAAAGTGGTCTTACTGCCAGTAAGTCGACGAATTCCATTATGTGCAGATGTCTGACCTTGACCTAGTATTACTCCGACTCCTGGGCTACCATTCTCCAAGCAGTTGCGAATGCGATGGAACACAGTGGACAACATATCTCTAGTGCTATTCTTGGTCTAAGTTCCACAGCAGTGCTGCCCCCATCGAATGGTCTTGGGCTTCCCCGTACCGAACCAGCACCACTATTTTTCGTAATTTTTGGTCTCATCTATGAGGCTTTGGCGGTTCCCTCCCCTCAGTCGTCTGCGACTCCTAACTCACGTGGTGCTACAATAACCGCGTCGCTCAGGGCCCTTAAATGTCTGATTAATCCCCGTTATTCAGGGAAAGCGCTTCTGGAGCCCACTGTTTTCAAAGAATTCATCAGCTTGTGTTACCGGATGGTAATGGTAGAAAGCGCGGCAACGCTTGTGCACCTGCTGGAGGTCGTGACAATATTTGCCAAGTATTTTGGTCATCTTGGCATTGAAAGTGTCGTAGCCCCGTAAGTCGTCGAGAACTCCTGGGACTCATATCCTTACTTCTTTAGTAGGAACGAAGCTTTGTCCTCGAACTCGGTCCGTGCTCACTGTTTGAAGATCTGCGCATACGTTCTACGCCACGCTCGACATACTCAAGGTGCCCCAGCTATTTGTAGGTGGACTCGAGTACTGCTTGTTTTCGCATACTGATGAAAGATCCTCATTCAGCTGGAACGGTTCAAGAACTCGCCAAGATGGTGAGCTGCGCTTTAACCGTTTTCCAACTTGTCGCATCAACTACGGAAGGGAATGTCCGGGAGGATGTAAGGGGCGTAGGCTGCATGCTCTATGCGGGTATGGCCGTTTGACGACGCCATGGTATTCTTCACTGATTTTGGCCTATCGCCAGAATTGTTGAAAGACGAGACGTTGGATATTGATCTGATAACCCCAACCTTACCCGCATTCAAGTCTTTGGTCTCAGGAGATTCTCACCCAAGGGTCCGTGATCGTTATGACAGCCTGATCCACGGTATCTTGTCGTCCTGTCTTCTTAATGTTGACGAAATGCGGTCGGTTCTGTTAGACTTTCAGTCCTCTTTACCTACTGAAAGTTTCTACAGTGGTAGAGAAGGCCTGGTCTCATCTCAAAAAATCAAGTCTAACCTCCTGGCTGCCGTTCTGATCTTGACTAGCCTGCCATCGAGGGTAAAAGTTGCTCGTGGCGTAGTGGAACATTTGTGCTTCGTGATCTCACAGAAGCTAGAAGAGAACGATGATGTAAGATTGCCACTGTCAGCGATCATGACGACCTCTGAAATCAAAGACACAGATGGCCATCGTTGCTGTCCATTGCGCAAAAACTATCACAGTCGCTGCCTCTAGCAATAACCTGCTTCGCACTTGCGTGCGGCTTTTGTTACCTGGGTTGATCCATTTCGTTGCTAGAATATCGCCTCGATTGGAGGATGGCTCGCTGTCAGAGCAAAATCATGCATCGATCGAAGAAGTATGGAGAGCATTTTCTGCCCTCATTGCACTGACGACGGCAGAGCAACGTAAGACTTCGGATTATTGCACTATATCCGACCTGACACTACGAATACAGGGACTCGTGTCCTCAGCATCATTTTGCCTACGGTCACGCTATTGCTCCGCCCTTCCCAAAGTCCGCCTCCGAGCGCACACTCGAGTGCCGTCGCACAGCTGCTCTCATTCGCAACCTCATCCCCGGTCAACTTCAAAGAAGCGACTACACAACTTGATTCTGATATACGCGAGATCCTCGAGCTCTCCATCAGGAAAGCAGTGGAAGGACCATCGACTGCGAGTCAGACGTCTACGCGTCCACAGATCTCCTTGAGATCATTCTGAGCTTTCAGTTACCCTCTGCGACTGAACAGCGCAGTGCCCTTCACCTTTGCTTCTATTGCTTTATACCGAAGTGCGTGATGTTGAAGCTACATACTGTTTGTTAAAAATTAGATTGCACGTAATTATGTATTATGCCTGGTGTGTTCCTTCGACGACCCCCACAGCGCTTGCCAAGTGGGGAAGCACAGTATACGTATCTATCCGTCCTGTTCGGGTTCTCGGATATACGCCAACGTTCCCCGCCATATCATGATGGCGTATCATTCCAAAACACTTTCCAGATCCGTCTACCATCGTGTGTTACAACTTGTCGATACCTTATGTCCTAGTACCAGCATCGTGACGATCATGGCATCTGAAAGATTCCGACAAGCTTGATCATGATAAAGGATTAATTTCCGCGTGGTCATGCGGGCAAGTTTTCCCGGTACGTTAGCTATTCGGCTGCCGGGAAGAGTCCTGGCAACGGTCTGCCTAGTTGCCGGTAAAAGATGACTTGAACCCACAACCTACTCATTGATCACCCATGAGGATAAATCGGTGCGTGGTCTATTCATGGAGCTGCATAAGTAACCGTTGACCTTAATCTAAAGGACTCGTTTCCAACCATGTCTCTCAGGTCTGTGGGCCGACACATCTGTGAGCTGTGGATCCTAGTGCTGAATTTTGCCACAGGCAGGAGGGACCCAGCAGAGAGCAAATAATCAGAGACATTGAGCATGTACCAGTACCCGACGACCCCAGAGCTTGGGGCCATGCTCGGAAGGTGCGCTCGGTTTGTTGTTCCACTGCACATTAGTTCCTTGACCAAAAGCATGTCAGACACTAACACTAGCGATTGTGTCCTCAGCATCAATGGTCGTTGGTCTTGCAACCACCAGCCAGAATCGTGAGCACTTCCATTTCTCTCAAGAAGCCGACCCTTATGTGCTCTCACTTAGCGGCAAACGCACAGATTGAGCAGGATCTGCATACATCCAGTTCCGACATCAGTTGGAGCTTGTCCTTGTTTCTCCTCGTCCAAGGCCTGTTCCCCCTGGTGTGGAGCGCAATCAGCGAAATTAAAGGCCGCAAGGTTTGCCCTTCGTGAATCAAGCAGACTACTGCTCTAAAATTTCATGCAATCCAGGTCGTCTATTTATCATCGATGTCACTATTTCTTATTGGCTCGGCTGTCGTGGCCACTTCAAAGTCCATCGGTCTCGTCATAGGAATGCGATGCCTACAAGCTGCGGGGTGGGCACACGTTCTTGCTAGTATTTTACGTCTCTGTTGACTCGGCACGCCTGTTCAGTTCAAGTGCGATCATGGCTATCGCTGCTGCCACCCTTGCTGATATATACGAACCACATGAGCGGGGTGTGAAGATGGGAATATACTATGCAGCGCCACTTCTCGGTACCTCTATGGGCCCTTTTCTCGGCGGAGTCTTCGCACAAGCCTTTGGCTGGCGTGCGGTATTCTGGTTTGCACTTATCAGCGGAGGTGTTGTTTTGGTATCCCTGTTCATATTCTTCAAGGACAGCTTCCGGAAGGAGAGAAGTCTCTCATACCAAAATGTCCTTCGCAGGAGGTTAGAGGAGCATCGGTTGTCTGCGGCTGCACCGAGCCGCATTGGCATTGCGGAATCCTCCGTTGACAAGTCGCAACAAAAACATTCGGGGAAAACTATCGCAGAGCCAGAGGCCGGAACGACTACCCCCAATACTTTACATGTCAAAGATATAACACTATCATTCATGGATGTTAACCCTTTCCCGCCCATCATCTCAGTGTCGAAGCGGTGGAATAATAATGCCATTCTTCTCGCCTCAGGTCTGTTCATTATGAGCGTTCGTAGTCCGTTAGGGTATTGATCCTATATCAGGCTTGATATTCGGTTTCACATCCAGCCTTGGATATACCTGTGCAAGAACATTGTCAACATGGTACGGTTACGATGCACTATACACAGGCCTCGTCTTGCTCTCCAACGGAGCAGGTGTGTTATTTGTTCGAGTCTACATTACGACGCTTCATCATACACCACTTTGGTTATAGGTAGCATAAGTGGTAGCATCCTTGGTGGGCGGTGGTCTGACAGGATGTTGGCGAAGCTCAAGAGCCAGCACAGAGGAAAAATGTATCCAGAGGTGGGTGCGCTTACCGCTTCGACCATCATTCGTCTCACGCCGGAAATTATAGATGCGTCTTCAGAGTACATTGCCAGCCATGCCGTGGCTTCCCCTCTCCGCGATAAGTTATGCTTGGATTTGCCAAACCCACCAGCCGATCGCTGCGATTTGCGTGATGCTATTTATCGCCGGTTTTTCTTCGACGTCAGTCTACACTTTCTCATGTGCCTTGGGGGTCGCTGAATCGCTTTCTACTGACAGATGGATGTACACTAGTACCCTCGCCTATATCGTTGACGCTAACACGGGACGCTCCTCGACTGCCGTAGCAGTGAATAGTGCATACAGGGGGACACTTGCATTCATCGCAGCTGAAATTGCCATTCCCCTCCAGGCGAGTAGCTTTCTTGTGGCAGAACTATGCATGTTGATCGAACGCCCCCACTGCAGGATAGTATTGGAGATGGTGGGCTGTACACTTTTTGGGCTGGCTTGTTGATCGTCATGGAAACCCTGGTCCTGTTAGTTCTAAAGCTTGGGAAACAGTGGCGGGAGAGATGCGAGGAGGCCGAGAAGGAGAAATGACGTCGAATGATACCTGACCGAAAATCAGTTTCAGGCCTTCCGCACATGGACTCTTCTCTTATGAAGATAAATTATGGAATATTATATGCACGGCGCAACGATATGGAGAATCAATGGAAAATATCCTTCTAATACTAACAGTCTATCTGGATGTGAACGTTCGTGGGTAACGGGAACAGCTTGAGCAATGAGATTGATTCAGATCGGAGCATTGCCAGCCTGGTCAACGCTGCGAAGTTTCACGTACACGTCGCTACCTATAAAGCCTCTTAATGACGTTCCAACAGACATGGCGGGAGTGAGTTACTTACCCCATCCATCCAACGAGAACAAATCGAGTGAGCCACCGAAATATTTTGCATATAACCTGCTCATCGGAAGCCCGTATCCTAACCCAGCAATTGTTCCCAGTCCGACTTGCACACCCTTCCCTGTGATCTCGCCAAAGAGATTACCCTCGCCTGCACCGGTGCCTCCACCAACAGCGGCACTCCCGCCAACGTGCTGCGCAGCGTAAGGTCCACCATCGCTCTCAGCATTCCCAGCGGTGGTGAATGCATACGAGAATATCCGTGCCATGTTAGAAGGTGATACACCACCACCCTGGTCCCTGATTCTGATCGAAAGGAAGGGAGAGGCAGGGGAAGGTGGAGGGGAGATTGTTACCGTGACCGGAGCAATCGTATGTGTGGATGTCGTGCCGTGCAACTTGTAGTGACGTTCGACTGTCGCTCGGAAGGCATTCTTCAAAATTTCAGTGAGGATGTACTCGAGATGGACGGGAACATAGCTTTGGTAACGAGTCAGACCACGGATGCACTAGATCGAGCAGGATTGGGACTCACGCAAAAGTTGTATCTTGATGACCGTCGATTATGATAGTGGGAGCGACCCCGAGCGTTGCCTCGCAGAGTTCACTCACGAATGCACTACACATCTTGACCATAGCTGCGGGGGAGCAGGCCATGTCGACAATGCCGTAGTGAGATGTGAGACCCACATCTCTCTGACTCTGCAGGGCTTGCGACAATGCAATATGTTGCTCAGCCATTAAACGGACTGATATCCGATTACGAATGGCACCATCTAAGAAGTTGCTTATTTGTGTCGGAGACATGTACTTGGCGCATTCTTGGAAGCTAGCACGATATAACGGTTAAGATACACGCGTTCGAGCCGCAGCATGCAGGAAGACGAACCCCTTGGCCATGGTCGGTATGTCATTCTGGTGGTTTACCACTAAATGGCTGAGCTCGGTTGTGAAGGAAGTGTTCTCTTCGAGAGTTGTGACAGGCGGATAGCTTGCCAGCAATTGGAAGCTCTGTCTGTACGTACTCAGCGTCCTCGAAACGTAGGGATTGGTCCCGACAATGAATGGAAGGGTCTCGAGTGCGCGTGCCCGTCTCGCGAGGCGACGCGGGATCTCGGACAGTACAAAGGAGACACTGCGCAGCACAGATTCTGGCGTGAGAGGCTGACCGAAAGCAACAAGCGAGTTCAATGTGAGCGGATGAGGAGGATGAGTAGCGTAGGAAGCCATAAGCTCTGATATCTGAGCACTCGGAGGTTCGGGCACACATCGAACGTGAAACGATCGACGATGGGGTCCTCGCGTCGCGGCGACACGTTTCGGCATAATAGTACTCGCAGTCATTGTGGAGGATACACAGGATATGACCTGGGCGGCAGTGGAGCGGACATCTCCAACCCGAGGAACGAGCGGAGCCCTGAATTTCCGCATAGACGCCCGCAGGCTCGTGACACCTCATCAATTTACTTATGCAATAAGAATAACAAGAAAATATATCCTTGTAATCGAGTACAGGAATCTTTGATGCTACTACCAATCCTTAGCCACATCGACCTCCACGGATCCAGAGAGCGAGCGGGAATTGGCGGAAAATCATGTTGATTCAACGTACTTTCTGTTTCCTCTTGGTGGCTTGTGTTCTTAGTGCAGACTGTCAGCTGGACGAAAGGACAACGAGGTTTGTTACTTACTTGGTTTCGTCGATTCTACGTCCTCAACCACCTCTGCCGTATAAGACGATGCACCGCTCACAGAAACAGAGGCCGAATCTCGTCGACGCAGCGACCGTCGTGGTCGCGAGTCGTGTGACGTTGCAGTATCCGGTGCCGGTGAGAGTGTGAGCGGGGGAGACTGCAGAGCAGGGAGCGCCAAGTTAGAGTGGGCGGTGGCGCTAACTGCAGACAATCGCGGCAATCGAATCTTAAGAGTAGGTGTAGAGGATGTGCCAGACTGAGTGATTGTTACGGAGGCTTTGGGTGTCACAGGCTTAGAGGGGGATTGCGTAACAGGCGGAGGAGGAACTGTTGGCGGTGGAGCAGGTTCAGGTAGAGGAGGTATAGGTGGATCTAATGGCACGGGTGGAGAAGGTACACGTTGAACCAGACCCGTTGAACCGCCCTCCTTCGTTTTCGCAGGGACTTGCTTGGGTTTCCGGCGTACCCTACTCGCCCTCTCAGGTTTTTCGGTATGTTGAGAAGCAGTCTACAGATCCATCAAGCATTATTTCTTTCATGTCGCGGTACTCGACTTACCAGCTCTGTAACCCCCCTAGACACAGGCTCGATGAATATTGGGTCTTCCTTTTCCAGCTTCGTGGTAATCCTTGCCCTCTTTGGCTTAGCAAGGTCGACAAGGTCGGCAGACGCTTGTGATTGCGATGCCGTCTCCGAAAGGGCGACTTCCACGGTGTTCCTGGCAGACGATCTGGAGGATGCTTTGCGCTGTTCCGAGTTCAGGACACCTTTAAATGAGGAGGAAATCACCCATATTTACCTTTGCTAGGGTGGGTTTTGTGATTTCTTTGAGCTCAATTGTTCTGGGTGCCGGCACAGCGAGAGAAGTTTGAAGCTCAAAATCGGTTTGGGTACCGAAATCAGCCATGATCCTCTCCGTCACCTTTTGACCGTCTGCATTGTTTGAATTAACAAGTAGTACCGAGGGTTGGATAGGTGGTACTGTGGGAGATTTACCTTTCAGCGAAAACAAGTTGCGGAGATCACATAAGAGCTTTAAGGGGGCATGAGTTTATAGTGCATTTGCCCAATGACCAAATAGCTTGCCTGTGCGGTGCGCAAATCGTCGAGCGAAATAAGAGGTTCCTGAGACGACGACGATTGGAACTGGTCGTCCTCTTCCATCTCGTCAAGAGAACTCAACGAAGTCAAAGGCGAAGACATCACAGACATAATGTCTATCTCTCTGTTGTGGAGACATGATTAGTATTTTCGGTCTAAGATCTAAAAACAGCTCACTTGGGCTCTGGATGTTGTTCCTTGCTTATCTTGCTCCAGAAGTCGAGCATGATGACACGTTCGGGAACCCTGTATCGTCTCCCATTAATTAGCACCTCATCAAGAACGAGCTTTTCTGTCATCGCTGCGGATTGTGGGTGTATAATCTCGATATTGCCGTTGTTCCACTGATTGGATTTAGTGATATCGATAGGCGCAACGTTTTGCTTTGGAATACGTCGCTTCCGTTGCTATGTGGACCGAGAAGGATGCCCGTGTGTTGAGTGAACCTCAACAACCATGCACGATAATATTAAGAACTCACAAGAACCTGATCAGCGTGGTTTGGACACATCCATTTCCTTCCAAAGGAAGGCATAGACGTAAGAGGAGGATCAAGACAATCAAGATGGAAGTGGAGGTTGCAGTAATCGCAAGAAACGATCGCTCTTCCACTTTCTGGTGTCAAACTGTGTGTGACGGACGTCGACCTACGCGGGCGCTTTTTCGAGGGTGCACATCCAGTAAGACCGCTCGGTAGTGCTGACGTGCCACATCTAAAACATAACACAGGTACACCATTCCGGTCCTTCAGTCGATATGGATCGCGGTCTTCGAGTTGCCCATGACGACTGCAAGACATGGATCAGTAGGGACAGAAAGAAGATAGCTCACTTACTTAAGGCGGGGCTGCTTCAATTCCGAGCTATCCACATAAGTTCCATTGGCACCAGTGGCAACTGAAAGACAATAAAGTGAGACGCTGGTTGGGAAAGAGAACCCACGAACCGTCCTTGAAAAAACTTCTAATCTCGTCTGGGAGCTGGAATTCTTTAGGAATGTTCGTTTGAGCAAGGTGGATAAGAGGAGATATGAAAGATGGCGCAGGTTTAGGTGGGGGGTTCTATGAGATGCGAGTTAGCATCACAGACGCAAGAAACATGTTGCCAAATAGCATACTCTGCGAATGACACAGCTCGGACAAAACCATTTTTCACCATCTGAGAGGTCAACTGCTTCCATAGGAGGGTCCAAGCACCAGAGATGAAATGCTCGTGGACAGCTATCACAGTACACCAGTGCACCTAAGGATCGGCATGATGAACAATGATCCTCGTTTAACTAGGCGCCAAAATGCAAGACCGTGAGGGTAATACGCTAGCGACATCTCAAAGAGCACGCACCAGACCCAACGAAGGCTCAGGAGAGAGGGAGATTATTCCGGCGGGTTCCTCCTTCACTCTAACCCCTCGGTCTATCTCCTTTCCCTTTCCCTTATCCTTTCTTGTTGACCTTGCTCTCTCACTAATGGTTGGCGGGACAAAATCTTCACACCCAGGTAGCGAGTTCGCACGAGACATTGACATTGAAGGGTCGTCTGATTCGGGTTGTACCGGGAATGGGTCGGAGTCTGTGAGAGGTGGCATGCTGGGCTGGCGAGAAGGCGGTACGTCTGGCGCAGCCGGGTCAGACGCAGAAAGGGATACAGAGAGGTGGCTGTTGCCGTTGTTCAAGTTTCTAGCACTGGCCCTTTGAGCACGCCCGTTCGGAATCCTGGATACGTAGTGACGGGCAACCAACAAAATGACAAGGTACACGGGTAATACATCGACAAGGGTTTGGGTTGAGTAGTGACGGGGAAGCAGTCAGAAAAATCCCAGCAGTGCAAAAAGGAGAGGCAGACATACCCTTTATCAACTCTGACCCGTTTTCGACGGGGCCCGTCGACTTCCGAGATATTGAGAGCACCCGCCATGAGGCCCGAGTAGGTGGAGCCTGGATCCGATGTAGGGAGATAGGACATGAAAGCGGGTGGTTTCTTTGGGTCTCGCTTCTGTGCAGCCTGCTGAACGGATAGCAGGGAAGGTGGACCTGGCAAAATCTCAGTGGAAAGAGAGGGATCCGAGAGGCCCTCGAGGTGGGGCGGTTGCAAGACAGGAACTCCTTGCAACAAGTAAGCCGGAACCTCCGCCATTGAGGTCATGGTTCAAGAGCGAGAAAACGACCGAGCGGGACGATCCAATGTTTGTCTGACGTAGAAACCGCAAAGCTACGTCCTAAGGCGCAACGAACGTCGTGAGCGGCGAAATTACGACCAATACTCGTAGCGCTCACACAGACCCAGATGCTCGAAGATGGTGGCAAGCGAAGTTGCGGCGGTAACGTCTCATCGATTTTTCGCGAACCTTGTATAACACATCTCTGCTATAGAGTTGTCCTAGCTACTACTGCTCGACCCATTCCCCATGTTCGCAATCATCCGGAGATGCCCAACCAGTTCTAAACTCGAGTTCAACTTGGAGAATGTTGATAAGGTCCCACCTCCATAACCAGACATCAACCAGGAGATCATTTGTTTCGTCACAGGCCTCAGAATCCCTTAGGCACCAGCTCACCTATCCTACATGGGAAGACCTGAATATACTCCTGTTGAACGGAAAGAGCGCAGATAGAAACCCTGTGCCCTTTATTCACCAAATGAGTACAGGAAACATGGAATTTGTATACCGATAGGATGCAGTCACACCGTGACTATGACGAGAGACTCACCTGGGCAGCATCACGAAGGAATATGCAACAATTCATCAGAACTACAACTCTCATCCTCAGAAGACCTTTCAGGAGTAATGCAGCTCCGGAGCCGCGAATGCAATGTTTCAGATATCTTCCTAGACTTCGCGATGAGCCGCCTATGCAAGCGATTTCCTCGATGCGCGTCCCAATCTTGTTCCTCAATCATCACCGGTCTTCGGGGATTCATTGTACACACTTGGCAAATGATTTTCCGTCTCGCTTGTAAGATGTCAGAGGGGCTAACAACGAAACGTGAGACTCAATGCCACTCATGCAAACTGATGGACGCACTCGACTGGTTTATTCTGATTAGAAAACATTGCTCCCGCCGTCGAGGAGAGTGACGCGGGAGGGGGAAGCTCTTCTTCTCGTAAAAAAGCTAAAACAAATCTCAATTACAATCGTATACACTCACTGGCTCAACTTACAATTCGTGATTGATCCAGCAGGGGACAGAACGTTTGAGGTCCATTGGTCTCCCAAAACTGGCAAGAAGAATTACCGTGATTCACAGTTGACAGGTTACTAGGTAGGCGCCTACCTGTGGCATCGAGAATATACATAGAGGCCATTGAAATGTTGGCACTCTGTATCGCGGGAAGCAATTTGTTCCGCAGCCACGTGACCTGACGTTTGGCATACTTGCGAGTCGACCGTTTCATATTTTCCACCGCCTTGTTGAAGGCTTCCTGAGAGCCATCGGACGAGAGGAACTCGCAAAATTCCTTGAACCCTATCGGCAGATATAACACATGCTCTCGCGGGAAGGTTCTGCGTACCTATACATTGATAGATACCGACTGTATAATCTGGCTTGGTTGCGGAAGGACTGGGCTCATCCTCTACGCCAGCTGAGGAACTGTCGGCCCGCGACGAAGAAACGGTCCTTTGCAGAGACTTAATTTCATTAAGAAGACCTTGCTTCATAATGGAAAGTGGGCCGGAAGAAAAGACAAGTGGACAGAGTTTGCAAACCTTGATCATATCGTCAATTCTCTTATCAAGACGAGGGTTCAGTGCCAAAGGTTGCGCATAGAGCCAGAGGCAAAGGGTTCGATATCTTGTGCAAGACATATTTCACATTGTTCGAGCTACAAACAAGAAGGGGAGTACCCACCGAGGGATTAGCGCACTTTCCGATTGCTCACTTATAATCTCGCTAGGCGTTCTCCTTGTTTCTTTCATAATTTGCAGACTGCGCAAGACCTTGCGGGTGTCTCTCCAGTGCCATCGAGATGCTACTGGGCGGTCCAAAGCTTGCAACAACTCATACAAAGAGAGTGCATCCTCCGGATGAGTGACCGCATTCGGTGGAAATTCTGGAAGTGTTGTCCACAAGTTCAGAAGATTGGGTGTCAATTCCGAAACGGAATGCTGCAAAGAAGCCGACATTGGATAACTAGGGGTGATGACTCCAGGTCGTGTAGATTTCAGATCATTATTGGCCAGTCGATTAGGGAACAGGAGATGTTGGATCCAGTAGGACGTTCCACCAACAACAACAGGGACTTGGTTCATTTTATGTGTTTCCTCAATCTGCCACACAAGACCTCGGAGGATCAGATAGCACGTTTCTGAACATTGGCACTCACTACTTGGATAGCATCGTGTACCCATTGCCCAACGACGTATTGCTCGCCTGGTTGCTTGAAATCCATAAGAAGATGTTCCACACCCATACGTTCCGCTTGAGGGATCTTATTGGTGATTACGTCCATGCCAGTGTAGATCTGCATTGAGTCGGCGTTGATGATACGTGCACCGTGCCACCGATGTTCACCTGAGCAATCTTGATAGATCTCTTCGCCGAGCTTGAGTGCGAGTTCCACGCCCAGCCTGGACTTTCCGACTCCAGTCGTCCCACAAATGGCGATCAAAGGCTTCAAGGAGGTCATACTTGAGGTTGCTGGGAGAGTAACGCACCGTGTGATTCCCGGAGCCTAATTAACAGACCTCGACTTCGCAACACTAGGTTCCTCCATACTTTTGTCTTCGTACACCGACTATGCTATAGTACTACTAAGTTCATGAGAAGCAGCGTCTGTAATAAGTACAGTTGATGCACTCATAATGCATAAAGTCGGGACCCCCAAAAACTTAATGCATTACTAGGGTCATGCAAGACAGCAATGTGTGACAATGTGTGACATCACAGTCACGACTTATCGGGTGGTTGACTATACCTATCCAAACTTGTCTGTTTCACGTTGTTAAATTCCTGTCCCGTAAGTGTGCACGATAACGGCACAGCTGCTTCGACAACTCAAAGACGTCCTCAACCTCACCATGCTCCAATACCGCCCCTGCAAGTTGCTTGCACAATGTCATTGCTTGAACCCTCGTGA
>QFEM01014640.1:0-24195 GCA_003316205.1 Boletus bicolor | reverse complement strand
CACTACTTGCGCTAGATTAGCAAAGACTGTCGAGCCCTTGGGTATCACCCTGGGATACACATGTCAGAGGTATTGGATTGTTAATAGTATCTCAACTCACATTCCGTCGTACTCGTCTTCTTGAATTACCGAGTGAGGCGTACCGCCCAACACAGCAACAGGGCGCTATCGTAGGGTTTCGTTGATGAGTGCATTGATATATGGAAGGCTGTCTTTGTCACGAAACTCTGGCATTCGGTCAGGCCCGATGACAGCATCCAGTTCTGCTTGAGCCCTCTTCATAACGTCGGAGAAGTGAAGCATGGCCACTGTGACCACTCAGTGATCACTCAAAGACAAGGTCCGAGTCACCCACGGAAGAATGTGCTCAACGTCCCTGCAGTCTTGGCACTCCTCAGGAGTCAGAAGCGGTGTGAAGTCGGGCGTTCTATTAAGCTCAAGTTTCGATTCCTGCGCCGAATGGAGACAACACTGCATAAGCAACTTCCAAGTCCGCCATTCCATTCTTGGGTATCTCATTGATCGTCAGCGTAGTCAAGCAATCTTGAATTGCTCCCTTTTCCATGCGTGATTTGACATCTTCGAGTGGATGCAATGTTGTAGAGTTCAATATCGCGCTTCTGATGCGGCTCTGCACGGAACCACTGCATGGACTGCTATTAAACACGAAAACGAGCAGCTTCCAATGTGACATATGGTGCACATGAACTTACTGGCAGGTACAAAAGCCATGGCCATGATTTCACGAGGTACCTCCCGGGAATGCTTTGAAAGGGTCAGTGGGTCAAGTGAACCGACAAGCACTACCCTTACTTTACACTATACCATAAGGAGGAGGATAAGAGATGATACTACGAGCCGAAACGTACCTTGTCAAATCTGCACAGCCTGTGAATTGGAAATGGCTGAAACAAATGGTTGAACTTATAATCCATGGCTGTATTGTTCTCCCTTACGATCCATTCGTCGATGCTGTCCACCCGCCTGCCGTACGAGACAGAGGTAACCACATTCGCTGCACATCTTTGGCATAATCAGTACGAGTTGATTACTTTATGGAGACTACATACCTCTGAAGGTGTCGCTCCCAGTTCTTCGGGTCATCCAGGATCTGAATGCCTCGGTATGTATCGGATCGTCGAGCATGGAAACCGGAATGCAAGACCTGTCATATATGAGGCAAACGTGGAATCAAGGTGTCTTCTTTGTTACCTTACGCCGTTTGCGCCATTTTTCACCATAGGGCAACATCAATCCCCGATTGTCCTTCGACAAAATTTCGCCACTGTCTTACTGAGCACAAAAACATCTTAAGAACGACTCACGCCACATCGAAACGAGGTCTACTGGAGTAAATGTCGGACCGTTTCTCCAACAGATCCCAAGCAGCCTGTGCGGTCCCCGATACTTACGGAAGTTAGGGACAGTCCAAACGTCGATTTGCTAACGCGCTGACCAATCACGGGTGTGTGTCCTAGAAAGATAGGCCCTAAATAACCAAGTTAGACACCAAGTCAGAGATAAATACCGTAGACTTACCGTACTGTCTATTCCATTCCGCGAATTTCCTCCACGGTTTCAAGGCAGGCATCTGATGTCGATTGCCAATCCAAGGCAAACCAAGGGGGCCAGGAGTCACTACCCGTCTCTTGAGATACCATGTTATGACCGAACGTACAGCGCCCAATACGACAACAGATAGAACCGCTGTAGATATGCAGTTCGTCAGTGCGGCCAACATATCCTGGAGCCTGGCAGTGATCATGCACATGTTTGAAACTCCGTTTCGGGATACACGCAACTCCAAGATGTGGGTTTGCAACGCTGGTTGAATGATAACTAGTACAATAAGAATCGAGTGTATAATAAGTAATACAGCAGGATTACGACACATTTTGGAACCTAACCATTAAGGGGAGGGTTGAACACTAGCTAAGACCTGGGGGATTGCACTAAGACTACACGTACGAGGGGGAAAGCGAGCGGCAGGGATGTGAAAATATCAATTATCCGGTGGAGTTTCTTCTTCTACCTTGATCTTCTTAGAGCTTGGACCATCTTGATCAACGAGGACAGCAGACTCGTCGGATTCTTCGGTTGCTTCTCGTTTCTTTGCATGAAAGAAGTGTTGCCGCGTTTCGTGTGCCCAATCCGTGACGCCAGAAGGGCCTTCGTAGGTGACGAGCACGCCGAGACGCGTGGTCCAGTAGACGAAGATGACGATCGCCGTTATGAAACTCGCTGCAACGAAAAGCGACCATAACATGAAGACCAAACAAGCCACTGTATGCCCGGTACATAGTCAGACGAAGGCATTTCATTAGGGTGGGTGGCTGCATACCGAGAACGGCCTCAACGGTAAGGAATGCAGTCACTGCGGAGATGAGCGCGAGGAAAACGATGGAGGAAAAGGTGAACACGGTAAGACCGCTACGCCAAGGACGATGAGTAAATTGCATGTTCAATGAGTGCGTCTACGCACACAAATGATAACAAGGGGAATAAAGAAAGACCGGTAAAGACGGATAGGAACGTCTGTGAAAGCATTCATACAGCTTTAGGTATGCAGGAGGGAAGAAGATACCATTGTAATGGGTTTTTCCTTGAATTTAAGAGAAGCATAGCGGAAGACGGGCTGAGCGTAGTCCTGCTCAATTCTAGCGATGAAGGGTAATGGCTGTCATGAATGCAGATGCAAGCGAAAAAGAGGGTACTTGCAGGTCGGCATACTGTCTGACGATAGTGGCGCTTCTCTGGAAGTAGCTTGAAAGGCTTTCTTCCATACTAGAGTGCTCGTTCGTCGTTTGATTCGTGTTCCCGTCCATGCCGTTGATCATAGTCAAAGTCAAAGTATGAAGGCAAGGAGTAAGCGACCAATAAATATCACGTGCGGATATCTGCCTTTGATCACATCCGCCGCTCACTACAAAGCATATCGAAATGAGCGGTCGCAAGCTCAACGCCGACGAGCTCAAACTCCATCAGGCAGCCCTTGCAAGAGATGAAAAGGTTCAGCCCCAATTTCTTCTGCCCAATTGACAACCGCTCACGACAGAGATAGACACTATCTATCAAGGATGCCGAGAAACTCGTACCAGATGGAAGTGCCCGCACCGCTGCGATCAACTTTTTGCTCGGGGCGGTGCGTAATTATCTGCTGCATGTGTACCAGGAGGGATGACAAGTCCGCAGGGCATGTTCAAAGTCATGACGAGCTCCAGTGGAGTCACTGCCTTCCGTGCCGTGATGAAGAAGGAAATGGATGTGTGCGTTTTCAACGAGCCCTTCAATGTTTGAGTGTCTTGATATGGATTCCTCTCTTTCTGTAGGAAGAAAGATATGAGTGGCGAAGAAGCCATGGTACTCAGTCATATCCAAGCTTCGGGAAACGAAGGCATATTCCCTCTCAGATCACGCGTAGACAGAAGCTCACATACCTGACAGGTATTTGGACCAAGCACCTCAAAGCTAAAACCGAACTACATCAAACCGTGATCGACCGCTGCCTAAAATCCCTCGTTCAGAAGCAGCTCGTGAAATCAATCAAAGCCGTCCGCGTATGTCCCGCTTTCTTCGCCTTGTCAAATCGACTCAGTGATCGCTTCACACTAAGCATCCAACCCGGAAAATATACATGCTTGCGCACCTTGAGCCGTCTGTGGAGCTGACTGGCGGTCCTTGGTACACGGACAATGAACTCGACACTGAATTTATCAAGCTTCTGTCAACTGCTTGTCTACACTATATACGAGATCGTGTGCGTACACTGTTATTTCCTCATGACCTTGGTGATCCTCACGACAAACATACCAGTCATTCCCGAGACAATCAGGAAAGCGCTCTTCTCACAGCCAGCATCGTCTTTATGCGATAGGTGCCGCACCCGCTTACCCGTCTGCACAGCAAATACAACACTTTTTAAGCAAAAGCAAGATAACGGAAACAGAATTGGGCGTTGAACATGTAGAGATGCTCCTTCGTGTCCTCGAGCTCGATGGAGAGATTGAAAAGGTAGTAATTGACACCATCGCATTTTTGTGGTAGTGCTCATGGTGGTGTAGATACCTGCGTTCGCGGCCTTTGCATGGGAATTCAAGGCAGCATCTGATGCCGACTCCGGAGACAGTGACGAGGAACGGTCAAGCTCCAAGAAACGCAAGCGGGGTTCTTCAAAGAATAAGAGCAAGGAATCCAGCAAGCGGAAGCGACGGGCGGAGGACTCGGAGGGCAGTGATTCTGACGAAGAACGTTCGAAGAAGAAGACCAAAAAACGCTCGCGGAAAAGTGATGATAGCGATGAGGGTGCTGATAAGCCAAAGCTGAAGAAGAAACGCAAGCACAAATCAAAGAAGGATGATAGCTCGGATTCGAACGCAGAGGAGGAAGAATCAGAGGAGGAAAGTCATACGAAAAAGAAGCGGAAAGGAAAGTTAAAGAAATGCGATAATTCCCTTTCGGAAAGTTCAGATGAAGCAGGATCAGAGGACGAGACCGGACGGCCTCGCTCAAAATTGAAGCCCAAGTCGTCCACCAAAAAAGCATCAACCTCAAAGGCCTCTGTAAAGCACCAGAAATCACCTTCCCCGGTTTTGAACGAGATACTCGCCGGAGGCGCCTTCGTCTATCGGGCAATCAGGCAAGAGGGGGTGGCGCTAGGATGGTCTCAAGCACCTTGTGGGAGATGCCCAGTCTTTGACTTCTGCCGGGATAAGGGTCCTACCAACCCTCGGGAATGCGTGTATTACGAAGAATGGTATACCTTGGGTACGGGTGCACAAAAGACTGCCGCACCCGCTGCAGTGAAAATGGAGTTTTAAGAGTCATGTACGTTTATAAGCAAATACCCTGTAGTGATATCTAACTGTGTACACTTTGGCTCCGTCGACCCAACTAATTCTGTTTTGTCCTGATCAGTCCTTTCAGCATATCAAAACTATTGCCGTCGGGCTGCAGGTCAATGTATTGACCACCGCCTAGCGGTTCAGTACGCAAAAGCCCATGATCGGGCGTGATACCCGCTATCCGAACTGTGGTGTGCGGGTTCGTAGTAGTCAGAGTAACGATTTGGCCCCTGTAAACGGACTAGTCAGAGTGATTGCCAAAGCGCCAGACGTTCGACGTACGAATGCAACCACGAACTAGTGTACTGATCCAGGAAGGGCAGGAAACTTTCGCTCTCCTCAGCCAGAAACGAGTTCCATATACGCTCAAACGTGGTAAGAACTGCTGCAGTTACCCGTTCAACAGTGAGGTCTGAAGACACCCCTTGTCCACGCGTCAAAGCCTCTAGTTGAGCAAGTGAAGCAATCGGAGGTTCGTTCAAAATATTTAGCCCGCATCCTGGATCCATCCGTAAGAACCGATAGGAAGCTCTAGATGCACATGAACGATACATACCGATGATAACGTCCACTGTATTCCCTCCGAAGCCTGTGTTCACCAGTATTCCCCCCAACTTCTTTAGTTCTGTTCTCTTCCATGTCTCCTCAGCTGGAAATTCACCATATATGTCGTTCGGCCACTTCAGCTTGATCTTCCTTGCCCATTCATTCGCGGGATCGAGTGCCTGACACGCTTCGACGACTGCGAGCGCAAAGAGATATTGAATGAAGACCAGGTTCGATGGCCGGATGGAGCGAGTCTCATATTCTGAAGAATCCTGAGTCGGGAGAACGTATATAGAGTGGAATCTCCGCGAGGAGGATGTGGACTTACCTAACCCAACACGTTTAAGAGGGACAGTAAGGCTCAAAGAAATTAGCATGCTGCCCGCGGGAGAAAGCCATTGGTTCTTGCCCCTCCCTCGACCTGCCAACTGCTTTGTCGCCAAGGAGAGTAGTGGTGAAGGGAGCGCATGAAGGAACTTTAGATTCCTGTAGAACGAGGTAAGTCGAGGTATCGGAGGTGTGCTGATACACTCACTTATCAAGCATCGTCTGTGTACTGGTGACGATTTCGCCATAAAGAAATACATCACCCATGAGCAGCTCGTCGGCCTTTCTGGTTGGACGGAATTCGTCTAGTGCTGCGAAGAATGTGCTGGGTGAAAAGAAGGGAGTATAATGTGTCTCTTGCTGAGCGGTCAGGGGTTGGGCAGTGAGGATAACGTCTTTGACTTCCTCCTCGGGGACTCCCGACAACAAATTGGAAATAGGGTGGTTAGACGCAAGGTCTACAGCAGGGATCTCGCGAGCAAAGTGGAATCGAAAGACGTCTTCTTCGCCCGGAAAAACCGCGCTCTCAGTAGCAGTCACTTTATAGGCATCATCCTTCACAGTAAGTGTCGAGAAAGCGATCTCGAAATCTCGATCGGGGAACAAGGCATGCACCATACGACGCCGGATACCCCATTTCTTTGGGTGAGTGAGAAGTAACTGGGGAAGAAGACTTAATCCGAGTCGCTGGCCTTCGGTTGACTCTGGGAAGTCGAATCGTAGGCCGAGAGCAGATAGGGTCGGGATAAGCAACTGCCAGGGGAGAGGTGGTGCGCATGACCAAAGCGCGATTGTACCACTTTCACTCAGTGCGCCTGCAAGTGTTTTGTCATCTGCGTATCGTCCGAGCGCCTGTATCCCATCCCCAAGATCGAGCGAAGCGGATGGTATGCGTGTAATCGCGGTCTCCTTCTCGTCATAATTCACAGTAGCGGGAGTGGAAGCCTGTGATGGAAAAGAGAGATGAAGTGACTCCTTCCTGTCGACTAGGCGAAGAATGCTCGTGTCCTTGACGAGCCCTAGACCTGCACCGACTGACGCGAAGTTCGAAGTGGTATCGTGCAGACCGAACAATCCTCGTGATCTACTCGCATTGACACCAAGAGCCAATATTCTCCCGCCAGTTTCAGCGTATTGACGCACTCCTGCATGGTGATCAGGTGCAGAAAGGAGCACTAGGAGACCACACGCTGTTTGCCAGGGGTTCTCTGGCGCGGCGAGAACCTCTGGGGAAATGATTTGAGGGAGGTAGTGGGGGACGAGGATGGAGGAGAGGAATCGCTGGACTGAGGTTGCGTGTGGGTGTGTGCTGGGATACACAAGCACGTTCATAATACTACAAGCAGAGCGGGTCAAGATAACGCGATGTCACCCTTGGTGGCGATGGTCGTCACGATGTTAATTCACTGCACGGACACAAGGCATGAGCCGTCGTAGCACAATGGTAGTGCGTTGCCTTCCTAAGGCAAAGGTTGTGGGTTCGAGCCCCATCGGCGGTACTGGATACAGAATATTACGGCTCCTCTTTTTTAATTCTCCCGGGAGTACAGCCGCAGCATGATCCTCCAATCGCGTGGCACGGTGGAGTTGTCCACTTCAAACATCCATCAACGCGACGCAGCGACTGCGACCGGCACACTTTTTTTTTGATTATTATCATCCTCGCCCATCTTTATTTCTTCCCACTTTCTTCATCTTCCTTCTCCAAGCAACCATGTCAGCCCCCTCTCCGTTGATCAGGCTCAACCTCCCGTCTCCGGAGGAGTATAGGAAAAGAAAGGTCGCTTTGATCAGTGGTACGTCTTCATCGATGCAGTCGTGTGGGCAGCCATACGGGGTCGATACGGTCGCGATGTCGGTTGGCTCGTGGTTTGCTCATTTCGTCATCCAAATCCCACACCGTACGATTCTTGCCGAACCTTCATTGACCGTGTTCAACATAGGTGTCACCGGTCAGGACGGTTCTTACCTGTGAGTTGCTCCGCCCAAGAGTCGAGATCATCCATCGACCATCTGTCATAGTACAGAACTGCTACTCGAAAAAGGCTACGAGGTGCACGGAATCATCCGTCGTTCCTCTAGCTTCAACACCAATCGTCTGCAGCATCTCTATGCAGATCAGCATGAACGTGAGCGCTTCCCATCCCTAACCCCCGATCCGCCTTATCAACCCTTAATAAGGTCCCAACAAGTTCAGGTTGCACTACGGTGATCTCTCCGACAGCACCAATCTCGTGTACATCCTCGCTCAAGTGCTACCTACCGAGATCTACAATCTTGGTGCTCAGTCTCACGTCAAGGTCTCGTTCGAGATGGCCGAGTATACGGCCGATGTCGATGGCGTGGGCACCCTCCGTCTTCTCGATGCCGTTCGTACAGTCGGACTCGAGAAACACGTGAGGTTCTACCAAGCTTCTACCTCTGAACTGTATGGCAAGGTTGTCGAAACGCCCCAGAGCGAGACAACTCCATTCTACCCGCGTAGCCCATACGGGGTTGCCAAGCTGTATGCCTATTGGATCACAGTCAACTACCGTGAAGCGTATGGGATGTATGCCTGCAACGGTATCTTGTTCAACCATGAAAGCCCGAGGCGTGGCAGGACGTTCGTCACACGCAAGATAAGCAGAGCTGTGGCTGATATCCACCTGGGAAAGCAACACTGTCTGTATCTCGGTAACCTGGACGCGCGACGTGATTGGGGTCATGGTGTGTCTTGTCACGAATACCCAGGTGGATAATTTCTGAGTGTATGCTCCCCCACATTGTAGCCAAGGACTACGTCGAGGGAATGTGGCGCATTCTCCAACAGTCCGAACCTCAGGACTTTGTCCTTGCTACCGGTGAAACGCACCCGGTACGTGAGTACGTCGAGAAAGCGTTTGCTGTTGTAAATATCCCGATCAAGTACGTACAACTCTCCATAAAAGCGATCGCTGCCCCTAATCAATTGTGTGTCGTAGATGGCGTAACAACGGTGTGGAGGAGGAAGGCTACGACCCCAAGACCGACAGAGTTCTCGTCAAGGTGGACTCTCAGTACTTCCGTCCTGCTGAAGTAGAGTGCGTTGCGACGTTCGAATTCTCGTTCTGTTTGTTTCGCTGATGGGTGCTCCAATACAGTCTTCTCCTCGGAAACCCCACAAAAGCCGAGCGCCTGCTTGGCTGGACCCGTCAAGTGAACTTCGACCAACTCGTCCATGAGATGGTCACGGCCGATCTCCAAGCTTCTCGAAGCCTCGTTGAGGATCAAAACTGAATGCCCGTCTTAAACATGCCGCCCGGAAGAGATGTAAAGTCGTTGAAAGAATCGCGCAGTTGGGTTGTAAACGTTTTCTTCAGACAAGTACCATGTAATGAACTCGTGGACCAATCACAGTCTGGTTTACAAGCCGAATACAAATGTCTTCTCTGCTGTGACTCCGTTCACTACTCGTATACTTGTTGGATTCCTGCATCAAGACGACAAACTTCCAGTCCAAAAATGTGGGTGATGTTTCTACTCCAGCTATGATGAATTCGATCGCGTTGCGTTCATCCACTCGGCCAGTAAATAAAGACCGCACAGGTCTGGGTCAAATTTCTCAGTGAATATAATACATCGATCAATGGCTACTTTGCCCAGTTCTAGCATTCGAAAGGTTCGCTCGGAACCACTCGACAGTCTCCTTCAGGGCTAAAATAGCATGTCAGCAGGCATATCAAGCGACAAAACGAAAGTTACAGACCAACGTCAAATGGGGTAAACTTGAAGTCCGGTCCGATCAGCTTGATCAATTTTGCATTGGAAGCGGGCTTGCGATCCTGTCCATTGTCTTTGGGTTCGTTCTCAAAGATTGCCTCTCCGGGGTACTTGAGGATGTCGACGATTGAATTTGCGAGCTGCCTGATGCTGATCTCGTCCTTCTCATCCACTACAGGGAGGGGTTTAGACGGAATCTCGGTGATAATAATGAACTGTACCAGAGAAGATGACGGGTTCGACGCTCTCGTATTCGCGTAGTTGCCAGATGAAGAGTTTGGCAAGATCGCGAGAGTAGATAAACTGACGCAAGGGAGATCCATCACCCAGGACCTTGAATGGTGTCCCGTTCTCTGTAACGGTGGGTAAGTTCGCCTCACTGCGAATAACACCATGGGACTTTTACGTTTTGCGAGATAGCACTTGTGGATGAGAGCGGGCATGACGTGAGCGTACTTGAGGTCACTATTCAAATGCAATCAGCGATAAATCAAGGCATATATCGGTTAGACTCACAAGTTGTCGTGGGGTCCAAATACATTAGTGGGAATAGCGGACGTGAAGTTGCAACCAAACTCTTCCTTGTACGCGCTGTAGAATGGTGTAAGAGATAAGGGCACCATGAAGCTTGGAGACAAGCGGACCGATTTTGCACATCAACCATTCTTTTAGCATATGCATAGCCAAAGTTGGAGTCGTGAGGGGGACCAAGGTGCACTTTCTCCTCTGTTAGAGGGTACTCGACTTTGTCGGGAAATACGCATGTTGAAAGGCACGAAATGACTTTTTGCGTCTTTCTGATACAAGCGGTATGCAATACGTTATCGTTGATCAACATGTTGTCCCGAAGGAACGTCATCTGGAGTGAAGACATCATCAAGCTAAAGATATATCGGCGCCTGGATCGTCACTACAGACCTTGCGCTCCCTGTTGGCAAAGAGACCTCCGACTGATCGCGCAAGTGTTAGAAGGATCGAGGTACGAGGGAAGACATACCAAGGGCCGCCAAGTGAATGACATGCGTAGGCTGATGCTTTTCGAAGAGCTGCAATGCCTGTTGTGGATCCCTGTTCGCATGAGCGACACAAACATGAGCCCGGCTCGTCCTCCTCTCGGATATGGTGAATACCTCAGGTCGGCGTCGCGAGAGCTGGCGAAGATCCACTTCTCGCCTGGCTGCTTTCCGAAGCGCGAGCCCTCTGGCTCATGCTCGATAACATATTCGATGGCTTTCCCGACGAGGCCAGTACCTCCAGTGACGAGTACGACGGCAGGCATTTTTCGGTTGCAAACTTCGATGATGCGAGCAGTGATGGAAGGAGAAGACTACTAATACGATCTATATCGATACTATTTATGTGATTACTACCCGGTCATCGCTCGTTGGCAAATTCCCACCCGCATCTGCTACATATTCCCGGGTTGCATGAGAGTTCCCGCTCTTCGTTAGCCATAGCGTACGACCAATTTCCCAGCAGTCGAATAGCCAACTAACTCCTTACCCAACCTCCATTATGGCTGTCCAGGACAGACAGGCGATGTCAGCCGAGGTCTACAACCTCGCAGCGTTGGGGGAACCAATCAGCGAACGTGTTCAGGAGGCCTTAGATGTCATTGAGAACACTCTGGACACATATTCGTGCGTGCTGGATTAGCTTGGATCAACGTCCATGATGCAGATGATGTCCCTCGCTTTCAGACTGGAGAAGGTTTCGATCAGCTTCAACGGAGGCAAAGACTGTGTGTAGAGCACCTCGCTTCGCCCGGGCTCTGCTAATCGTCCACAGGCACTGTCCTCCTTCATCTCTACGCCGCGGTATTGGCCCACAGGACTCCTTTCAATACCAAACCAATCCCAGCCGTCTATATCCCCGTTCCTTCGCCATTTCCAGAACTAGAAGATTTCATCCGGGAGTCGGCTAGGGCATATGACCTCGACCTCTTCGAATGCTCCCTTGAATCAGATGTTCCGCTGCCAGTCGAAAGTGTTACCCCGGGCACGGCAACACCTGATGCACGCAAACAAAGTGAGGACTACCTTGGTCATACAAGCTTCTCGCGGCCCGTCGGGGCAGCCCGCGGTGGCGAGGGGATGCGTCGCGCTCTACATCTTTACAAGGAGAAATATCAACAAATAGAAGCTATATTAATTGGAACAAGAAGATCAGACCCACACGGCGGTGAGTTCTTCCTTCGTCTGCAGGATGAATCGCGGAGTAACATGTGGTAGCCACACTCACATATAAGAACAAGACGGATGCCGGCTGGCCCTCATTCGAACGTATTAATCCTATCATTAACTGGTCTTACTCCGATGTGTGGACATTCCTGCGACGATTGAGCGTGCCTTACTGTTCGTTGTATGACCAAGGGTAAGCCGCTCCTGCGCTCACAGAGACTCTTTTTTGAGAGGAGAGAACAGGTATACATCTCTCGGCTCAGTATATAACACATTTCCAAACCCCGCGCTCCGTGTTCAAGATGATGCGACCTCAGAAATGTTCCCATCTTCTGTCACAATCATTGCCAACGAACCAGATGCCATGTGCACGGCCGAGACACCCGCTCCACGTCAACCCGAGCCCGCAGCAGAATATGGTCGGTTTGAAAACATCACAGTCATCGCCAGTGACCCAGAGAGCACATGCACGGCTGAACCCTACATGGAATCGGCCCACCTCTATGACACTTCCCGCGATCGAACGCTTGGCTCTTTCCGTGTCATCGCTAATGATCCCTTTACCATATGTCCAGCGGACAGAAATCTTATCAATGGCAACGGTCACGCGAAACCGCCACTACAGTCTGCGCACTATAGGCCCGCTTACATGCTTCAAGACGAAGGTCTTGAACGGGCTGGCAGAGTCTCCGGAACCGCGATGCTAGGGAGTATATAGTGGCTGCAATATCTTGGGCCCACACTTATTAGGTCGTTTATTCCTCGTTGTTTGTATGTACTAGACAATCTTATTTCTCTGTACAACAATATGGACACTGTTGTCTGTGTTCAAAAGATCAAAGTATATTGATGACAGCAAGTTGAACAAGCATTATGATCAGTCTAAGAGTCCTTCAGTATAACCAACTGGCCCGACTTCACGGCCTCTAGATCCTCTGCGTATTGCATTATACTGACAGCTATTCCTACCTTAATTCCCAGCTAATTTTGCAGATCTGATACTTGGACGAACTGGAGAGTTAGCTACGAAAACATTTTGCCCTTAGGATGGGTCCATATGGCGCGAAAATGATACCATCTTCGTTGCGCTGTTCGTGCCGATCGAGGAAAGAAAGTCAGGGGACAATGTCTGGAATATCGAAAACAGATGGTGTTGAACTTGAGGGTAGAATGACCCACTGGGCCACTGCAGGAGCGAGTTTACGATTTTCCCACGGGGCCAAATATCAAACGACGCGATCGCGTCAATACGCGTCCATAATGACTTTTGTCCAACCTCTAACGCTGCTCACGAGTTCCAACGCGAGATGGACGACGACACAAGAAAAGACAATCGCTCGAGACTACCCATTCACCGACCTTCACATGGAGACCACAGACCAATTTGCCGTTCGAACGTATCTCCAATTTCTCTGGCTCCCAGAGGTACGATCATCGCCTAGGCGTGTCGAGATATGCTCGCGTTTCTAACCTGTCACAGTCGATCATGCCTATCAACCTGCTCGTTCCATCCTTGTACCGCGTCCAGGACGCGTCACCACAATCACCAGACTCTCCCCACCCACTGCATGCACTCTTGGATCCGTTGCTCCTCTCAGTTCGCTCAGTTGTCGCGAAATACCACACGGAACTACCCCGGATTCTCGCGCAGGACGGCGGGGGAGGTGAAATGGAAGAGTCCATGATGTGGTACGCGCTTGGCTACGAGATGGGTGAGGTCGGAGAAGGCAGTACGACTATTAACAACGAGGATGCGATCATGCTCGAGGAAAAGTCGCGGAATATGTGGCTCGAAAGGCTCGAGAGACGAGAGTGGGTGTCGGTTTCGTGTGTGGATGCTTCTCCTTGACGAGATATATGCAGGGTGCAGATACAGATCCTCCTTTACCTCCTCAAGATTTCCTTGCCTGGACCTTGCACCCCGCTACCCCCAGTGACCATCCCTGCGAATGACGTGGTTCCCTCAATCAAGAAGAAACGACGGAAAGAACGAGTAAAGGTCATTACTCCATCCCCACAGGAACGATTGGAGTCTTTCATGGACAAGCTCTCCACGTGGCAGCTTGTCATCAACATGAAAGACTCGGATAGACGGACGGACAAAGACGAACGCGATTGGATGCAAACATTCTGCGAAAATGTCGTCGAGCGCCAGTGAGTCCACCCATCTGGAACGCAAAATCTTGGTGTTTATCGATTCCTCTGTTCACCGCAGATTCAAATCGATGCTTCCCGACATGTGCGCACTTTTGCGCCGTAAGCTGTTCCCCCATTCGCCCTTTTCAGACGAGGACGAGGACACCGACGCGCGATCGAATCCTGGATCTCAAGTGACTGGTTTCGCTCATCCACGATCCAACCGTAAACTCGCCCGATCGTCTACCTCCACCTCAGTCTCCCAGTCCAAGGACAAACCTAACCCAAGACCCATCCAGCGCTCCTCCTCTGTCCTATCCCATACCACCACGTCAGAGACGCGATCCCGTTCAGGTTCCTTGTCTGTCTCGCTCGCACAGGATGCCTCTGCAAGGCGCTCGAACTCTACCTCCAGGACGTCGTCATCCCTCAAACGGGCTCTCAGTCGCGAAATCAGCATGTCGCGTGGGTTTAAACCTCGGGCACAACAATCACAAAGGAGTCGACCTGAAGGTTCGCGTACGAAAGTGCTGGCCAAGACGAAGACGGAAGCAAAGAAGGAAAACAAGCACTCGCAAGGGGTGACGCTCGTCGCTGCGACGCCCACGAAGCCCAGGGTTAGAGGGGACTCGAGAAACTGTAGACAGTCCTCGAGTCAAAGTCAAAGTCAAGGTCGGGCTTTCAGTCTCGATCCCGAGGTACATATGGATTCGGACGAGGATGACATTGGCATTGGCAACGATCTGGAAGATACTGACAGTGATGGCTTACATGAAGTCAAGGATGAAGACGGGGAACTATGGTTGCCGAGTTACTCGCCTGTCGACGTTCTCTTAGGAGCGAGGAAGCGGACTGCAAGTGGTTCGTCATCGAATATGGGTCTCTCCGACCTCAATGAGGAAGGAGGAATGGATACACCCGTCAGAAAACGGTTGCGTATATAGTGATAGTAGTAGTTAGGTGTTTTATGTAGGTCTGTGTATCAACTTTGATGCTGCTCACCAACGTGCATTTCTGAATGTACACCTAGGGCCGACCCTCATTCGCGGTTATGTTCATTTTCAGCTAGATAACATAGATATCGCTTAGAGCAAGTGAAATGCGAGACTCTCATAATGTGAACTGTGTGACTTGAAGGGGGCACTCATACCAGCAGCATCGACGACTCCAACCATGTAATGTTTGGGCTAAAACAGACCAGACGATCCGGTTCGGACGACTTGCCATGCATCCAGAAAAAATGTTTGGATTACCGAATTTCTAGTGTGCCCATGCGAACAGGTCCGCAGCATTTGAAGTGGTAGAACAACCTGCAGTCACATACATGTAGGGAGGTCGAATGGTATTGAACCTATTGAACCTGAGGACACAACGACTACCTTGAACGGACCAGAACGGTTGGCGATCCACCATATCGGTAATTCCGACTCGGAAAATAACGGCAAAGTCTTGAGCAGTAGGGCGGACAAGCGAAAGGAAGTACCTAGCTCATCCCGAGGCTGTAAATACTGAGATTTTTTTGTAGGACAAGTCAGCCATCTGCGCTGATGTTCGATCGAGCACCGAGTGACAGGCGGAGGTCCTGTGAGGCAGCAAGCATGAACTGGCCCTAAAAACGATAGGTAGTGAGGACGCTCACCCTGTGTCGTAGAGCTATATCATGCAAAGCGGTTCAGTCCATTGCATCAGCGGTCAGAACCCTCAAATTCAAACATGATAAAGGGATCCTCTCTCCCCCCAAAAAAAACACGACGCGTTTCCCATCTTACCTGTTCCTCTGACGTCGACTACATGCGGGAGCGAACGATGAGAGAGTGTGAGATACGGCGAGGAGAAATTCACGCCAGCGTGGAGGAAGGGCACACACAACCCATCTGGGACCACCCAGATCTATGTGTCTACTGTCGGGACGTCAAGGGGAAAGTAATCGATCGAGAGGCCGCGAAACGGCCAAGCTGCAATGCGTGCCATCTCTGTACAACCAGCAAGTGCTCGCTACGGCTACTGGTCGACATGGAAGTACAGTGTACGTGACTTGTCTGCTACATCAATTACCCTTCCTTTTACGTATTACTCGGTCCCTTAAGGTTTCACGTTCATCAATTCTCTTGCGACTCCGAGTGTCCTCCCACTTGCCTTTGTGCCTTGATGAACACTCTGACATCCGATATATCGCGTTTCTATTCAAGGCTGATTTGGCCTTTTGAACTGCGGGTTCTTGTTGACTAGTCCTGGGTGTGGACACGCCCACGAGACCCGGGCCGCATCGTGTTCACGAGTATCAGGCGGTCAGAAAGGTCAGGCAACCGAGAGGAGTTGAGGATAGCCGCGAGAGTATTGTTGCAGAATATAGTGAGTGTGGGTGGCGAGTAAAGTTTGGTCATTGAAACGAGACGTTCATTCTCACCTCTACTCAGGAGATAGGTGTATATTGCCAACGCTCCGTCCGAGGAACTATCTGCTCGGTAACCTATTCATGCACCGGTGAACTTCGGCCGTTGGTGATGATCCTGGCTACTACCACTTTTATCGGATTCAGTTAACTTACTCAGGTTCGGAGCGCTCAGATCCGCATGCCATTTGATTGTACGTACCTTTTTTCATCGCTTCTATGTCCAATCTTTGAAGCTTTTAGACAAAAGCGCTTTCTAATAACATTAAGGGGATCGTCACTGAAAATGGCACGTTTCTCCGAGCCGAGGAAGTATTTGACACGACCAAACCAAACGTGGCATCCGGGCCATGTGCATCTTCAGACTCATTGGGAGACACAATATCCAATATCACGCAACGATTCCCAGGTCCTTTGAACAAAGAGATAAGCAGACCCAACCTGTTGTTCACATCGGTAGACCAAAAGTCTCGCTGATTTTATATCCACGGTCACTTTTAAAATATCTCGTTCAATATCATGCGGACACTGCGGACAAGGATTAGCCGTATCGAGCCAATAATTCACAAGTTTTGCTCTCCGGTGCCATCGATTTGTGCGAATGGTGCTTCCGGATAAATTAGACTCCATCAAATCGCACCACTTGGATGCAGGGTGATTCGGCTTTCGCATGGGGTATAACTCTCACTGCACGACACTGTCGAAGTCAAACTAGTCGAAAAGATTGGACGAGATAGCAGATCTAGGTGCATTAGAAAAATTTTCGTTAATATCTGAGACGATACAGGAACAAATTTCCTTCTATTCCGGAAAGCGAACGAAAGGGGAAAAGGATCGACAGAGCGCACAGGCAAAGACCGAAAGACCTGGCACAAACAGTTCGTCGAAATGGCTTCGAGCGAGTCATCCAAAGAGACATGATCGTCCCAAGATACGGGCAATATTAATCCTGACGGTGGGTATCGGAGATGGATGGATGGAAAGCATTTAACTTGAAGGGATATACTAGACTAAGTGCCATGCCATGCTGTCCAATGATATGCAAATATGCTCGTGGAGATGTGCGCGATATGGGATGAAATCAAATACGTCGGCCATCATCATCATAGCCCAAAAAAGTCCGGGGAGAATAACAGCATCCCTTATTTTCCAAGCTGACTGTGTGTAGAAGGTGAGGAGCTTGCGATAGCAGTGATGAGAGCTCCACCGTGGGTCTGTCCAAGTGGTATTGAAGGGGGCTTGCGCCTTTTTGGAGGGGCGGGGGGTGGCCTGCGTGTCTTCGTGGTGGCGGTGGATGTAGTTGATGGGATACAGGAAGACACGGTTGATGGTGGGAGATGGGAGTGATGCTTAAGTTGAAGATTCTTTTCCGCCTGCTGCAGGAGTGAATCGTCGTCCATAGAACCAGTCTTCTCTCTCCACCTCGGTGCATTTGTAGTAATTGAAGCCACAACGCCCAAGCTAGTGGCACTCTCTATGCATGGTCTCCTGGCCTCATCAGAGCCTGATCGCGACGGAGGTGGCTTAGTAGATTGTGACTTTATATTCTCGACGCTGCGACATGGCTTTATTTGTTTCAGCTTGACCAGGGGTGTGATGGCACCATCGTGTCGTCTTTCGGAGCCTATGGACGTGGCAGCTTCAGAATGTAGACTGGCCTGGGTCGTCGACGCAAGGATGTCGTGGCTAGGACTACCCTGCCGGAAGCTGCCCTGACAATTCAAAGCATCTTTGTCGAACGAACTCTTTCGCAGGTGCACACACCATTCCCCGCTGAGACACCGTTCCACCAATCGCTTTGTGGTCGGGTTGATATCTCGGATGTTAGCATTCTGCGTGAGGGACTCCAGAGCCATCACTATTTGAGGACGCTTGTAGGGAATATCCCGTAATTGCGTCTTTGTAAGGAGGGGATGTAAAACGCGGAGGTACGTATGACGCAACTACATTGAAATGTGTCGGTTTCCACCCATTGCACGAGTAGAATTTACCCACCGATTCACTCTCGTCATCGAGGTCCACCAACTCGCGCAAGAAGACATCGACAAGTACGCAGAGGTCATTTGTGTAGAAGTACTCCGAAGTCGCTTTCGAAGTGAACAAAATATATAGTAGCTTCAACACGAGTAATTGCATGCACAGATCCTCCGCAGAACGAGCTAGTGAACATTTCAGCAGTGATAGAAGAATGACCCACGTAAGACGTACATGCACGATTGAGCATAAATATCATGTTCTCTCCAAATGTCTTGCTGGAGCCGAGGCTAGATATAAGCACATCAAGTACCCGATTTCGCACCTCAGACGTTTTCCCCTGGTCACCCTGGGGTGAGGCAGCATTGTTCAAGCCTGCAACCATGAACTGTTCATTGAGCGCCACCTGGTCGATGTTAATGGCAGCCAACAGCAGTGCTCGTGATGCTCACAATCAATTTGATGACGGAGTAGTTAAAGGTTTCATCCGGCATAAAGCGCGTCTGTTCCACGAGCTCGAAAAGATGGTCGATGAATGAATCACTGAATACACCTGTGTCAGAGTGTTCAACAGGACGAGCGAGGAGACCTAGAGAATAAAAAACCTACGTAAATCTTGCTCCGACAGCTTCTGAACCCGACAGACTTCATAAAGGAGTCTGACGCTTAGCACCCTGAGCTTGCCTTCTATAGCGACTGGACCCATAATGATGCTGGCACGGGAGCCTGCGCCGTTGGAAGCGAGATTAGGGCCAGTATAGGAATCATCGATATCTGGATCAATCTCGACCAAGATATGATCCATCAGTAGGGGGATGAGAGGCTGCCATCGCTTGTGGCTACGAAGGAAGGAAGATTGGCGTCTGCCCCAAAACAACAGAAGGCTATACAAAATAAATTGACCGTGAGGATCCGTTTTCTATAAACATGTGTAAGACGTGCAGGATCGGTATAGCCATCGTTCCACATACCGACTGCACATCCTCGATCGCAAGTTCACACATCCTCTCAGAGTGAAAGGCGAAAAGCTCGGAATCCAAAAGCAACTGACATGCGTGCTCTAGCTGTAGTGGACTCTGAAGGTAGTGTTCTGTAGATACAATCATGGTCAGCACAAGATGGAATAATAAAAGGTGAGGGAGCTGACCGTGATAAGAAGCGCACAATGATACAAACCTCCGGAGTGCAGTATCAAGGATGGATAATGTGGCCGAACCATCGCTCGGAAGACGTAGGATGTCGTCAAGTTCTAGAGTGGGAATGGAAAGACCACGATACAGGATGCAATAAGTTTCCTCTGATAACCAAGAGCTGTAGAGTATGGTGCATGCGATGGCACGTACCTGACCAGAATTGCTGGGCATTCTCTATGTAGTATGTAATCCCAAAATCATCTTCTGCTAGCATGTTAACTGCAGAATCCAAAGTTTGGATCATCGCTGCGGTAGAATTCCAAGTGTCGAGGTCTCCCGCGGCCTGGGATTGGAGCGGTAAAAAAGGACGAACCGCTGTGCCACGGAGGCAGTGAGATTGGCTGATCCGAACGCTTTTTGACCGTCCCCTGACCGAGACTATATGCGAGGAGACTGAGTAATACTTTCAAGTTGCAAGCTGAAGCGAGCTCGTGTTCAACGTTGGCGATAACGAGCGAGCTGAAGTCTTGCAGTGTCCGGGGTCACCAGTCAGGTCTAGGGTCCACCGGCAAAGTGACCCTATAACCCGAAGAGGTAAGTACATTAAGTTTTTAATACTCTTGCATCACAGGACCTTGGATTGTTCAGCTCAGCTTGAGGTCAATTCCCTTTAACTCCCACTTGCCACCAGCCCGCGAGTGGTAAAGGAACGAAGATACACCAACGGAACAGGGAAAAACCCTCCGCCGAATTCGCTGTTCTTCTTATCCTATGCAGAGCGATCAGTTCGGACATACCATCCATGTCATAGTGCGATTTATATGATATCTTCGATTTACTCATTAGGCATGGTATTACCCTCCGCCCCTTGGATTCGTCCCCACTCCCTGTCAGTATCTCTATATCCGATGTGCCAGCGAAAGATTGTGTATGTAAGGCGCCGCCTTTGTAGTAGGACTACACGCCGGCCCATTCCCTTCTTGGTGGATGTTGATCCACCCTGTTCTCCAAACCAACTACTGGCTTTTGGGGCGTGCGCCGTCCCAGGCTTCCACTGCCTTCGGCTCCCCCACACACGGGTGCCTCTCAAGGCAGCGATCAGAGAAATTTCGCCGAGTCTTACTACTACCTAGAAAGGTGTCATTTAGCATCAGCAGGCACAAGCAGGCTGTGAACCAGGTGCAGCGAACTATTTTCGCTCGTAGTGCGGACAGCTGGCAGGCCCAGCAACAAATTCTCGGTTGTCGATTGGATAACGGACTATCAATCTCAGTACAAACGTTACACCACAGCACACAGGCTACACACTATTATGTAAGTCTAAGACGCTATCTTGACACTACCACTGAGCCCGATTCGACACAGTCATTGAATGTGGAAAAATCTTGTAGGTTGAAACGTTGATGAAGAAGTCCGACATAGATTAAATCCTGTACATAGGATGATTTGAAGTGTAATTATGACATGGCATGCGGTCTATATGAATCAAAACAACACTCCAACGATAATATCTGCAGGAGACCAAATTCCTGAGGAAAAAACAGCATTTCTCTCGATTATACCTCGAGGAGTGCAACGATAGAATACGCTGCAGCTGCAGCTGCTCCGCCGACAAGTAATGTACTCACTGCACCCCACAAGTATCCCTTGGCTCCTTTGCCTGCCCCGGTTACCCTGGCTTTGACTGCCCCAAAGACCAGAAGTACGAAACCAGTTAGAATGCAGGAATAGATCAAGGCCATATGAGCACGGGTGAAGAAAAAGTAAGGGATGAGTGGTATAATTCCTCCAATGAGGTACCCGAGCCCAATCGTGATTGCCGACCCGTATAGGCGACTTGTCGGCACCTCCTCTATTAAGGAAGACAAGATAGGTGAAACGCTTGCCAGAAAAGAGGAAAATAAAACGAACCCAAACCCTCGCCAAACTTGAGCAAGAAGGGAGTCAACCCCACGTCGGACTTCCACCTGAGAGACTGAGTTTCTTCGTCTGAGGATGACGAGCTAGTGCCGGCTACACCCCTGTCATATTCGACGTCATATAAACATTTCATGACAGTTCTCGAAGTGTGTTCATCAACACCGAATGGGCCAAGAACACCATAAACTTCTCTTTCCATTTCTCGTTCGCAGCTGCGGAGTACTCTTGACGATGTGTGGCGCTTCGAGAACCGATAATGATCTCTCTCAGCCTGAGAGGCAAGGAATCCACCGATTCCCATTGATATAGCTCCTGCAATGAGTTCCGCGACCCCCCCGAGAACGACCAGTCTGGACTCTCCAAGCGATGACAGGCCAGCCGTCAGCGCAAAGGGGACAGTCAACCCATCAGAAAGACCGATGACCCTAAAAGTGTGGATATGAACAACGAGGGAGACGCTGCCGCACAGGGAAACAAAGTGGGAAAGAACTTACACATCGCGAACGATGTCAGGGTTGACAAGAGTGCGGTCATCCTCATCTTTGAGCTCCTGGCAACACACGCCACCCTCTCGTTCATGTCTATCGCACTTGGCAGGAGGAGGGACGTTTCCGTTGGAGGAATCCAGAGCCCAGACAGGTGGTTTTGATCTAAGGCTTGCGTCTCTATGTTGAGGAAAGGGGACAGTCAAGGAACCGTTGGTCTCTGAGGACATTTTAGAGAGGATGGAGGATGACGACCTTCATATGTGGATATTTATACGGGATGAGCTTGCCAGGTTATCACAAAGCAAGGGAAATAGTATTGACCCTAACCCTAGATTGATCCCACCACTGCAGTGGCCACGTTATTTATTTTGTTATTTTGACCTTTCAAACGTTCCTCCCAAACTGTACTGCCGCGCTGCGCGTACATGAGCCAACTTGACATCGAAGGATACGAGTGCCTGATGGGTTCTCTGTGCTCTGGCCAATTAGGGATTGGTGATTTGAGAAACACTCCAATATGAAAGCGCCAGCACGCTGTCCGCGGTTCGCGGTACCAATCCAGGACTCATCGGATGGTGTGCTCCTGATCACATGAAAGTAGACTTTCTTCTCCATTCCTTGGAATAAAACTGGTTCGTCCTAAGGTGCGATCTCGCGTCTATACCATGCGACTGAGTTGGTCCTCCCACTCCTGACTATTTTAGTGACTCTCCCTCGTCGTGAGCAACATCTCCGAGGCGCTGGTGCGTAAGCCCCAAGTTCTGGGTAACTTCTGCGCTGCGAGACTGAGCAATTGTATTGATGGTATCTGACCACGACCCAGCGGTCGCCGTTCGGAAAAGATATTTACCGAGCACACGTTGATCATGACACCCTGGCGTAATGCCTGCTACGAAATTCGCAGCGCATGACTGGCCACGAATTGGCAATGTTGAGGAGAACATTTTCATGCTGCCCATTTTGGACAATTCAATTCACACCTCCCTCGGATCAGCCTACAGACGCGGCAAGGCCTAGGTTTATCTAACAACTTCGCTCGTGTATCATATAGCGTTTCGGCCAAGTCACCGTCGCGGAAGATATAGCTACTGAAGCAATACGTATTTGTCTCGACCCAAGAGCTGCAAGAGGCCGATCATATTCCGACTTCCAAATCCTGTCAAATGCGGTAATACAATGAACTTGATTGGTCCACTGCTTTCATTGACTTCTGGCTGGGGACTTTGCCAATGATGGACAACTTCATGGCCATTTCGCGCCTTCGTCGGATGTCTTCCAGTCGGCGACTACGCGATTAGAAAGATTGAAGACTGGCTTCAACGTTGGAGAAAACGGAATCCAGGCCGCCATAGAGCAACCTAGAGCAGGCCTGGAACGCTCCGGAGTGCTCCAGATTCCGTTTTGTCCAGCGTTCAGACCGGTCTTAAATACTGGTAACTGCATTGTGCCTGTTTCAACGTCAGTGCCTGCGACCTGCTCTTGGATCATTCGTGTCGTCGGGAATACGGTGGAGGCATGGTGCCTCCACCGCTCCTATGTTAATGTACTTAGTAAGTACTGTGCTAATAAATAAGGTTTCGTGCACCCCAACGGGACAAAGATGGATTCAAAAAAACAGTCAATGCCATCAAATTTCAATATTGGCTCATTCTTCCCTGCCTGTGAAGACGTGTGGTTCAGCCCAATCATGAGAGCAGGAAATCTAAAAATCCATCCATGCGGTATGTATGTCCAATTATGCTTTCCGACGCTGCTCGGACCGTTGACCCTTTGCGTTCTTGGACATGTTGAATTCTGCCCTTACCACTTTGAATCTTGCTTCAAATACCTTATCTTCAAATCCCACCGTGCTTATACTCTGTTATCTGGCGCCACTGGCAGCTGCGTCGGTGTGCCTTACCGTCACTAGAACAGATGCAGGGGTTTCTTATCCGCAGTTGAAGATCGGTAGTCAGTCTATTGAGCAATTGGAGCGCACCGCTTCAAAGTGCCTGAATCTGAGACTCTACGGAGTTGTACCACTGCCGTGAACCATAATACATACGACATTGCTGTGTGCGGTTTGAAAGACTGATTGTGTATCAATGGTGGCGGCACTGAACACCGCCATGGCATATGCATAACCATCACTGCGGCCAAGCCCAAATAAAATCAGCCTCCAGTGGCCGCCACTAGTAGCGACTTTGGCAGCCAGCAAGTGCACAGAGTGTAGCTTCAAACACTGTTACGCTCAGTCACCAGACCGAGTGTGTCGCCGAAAGGATGGTCATTCTGGCACGAGTAGCTTTCCCCTCGCATTCTGATCCACTCTGAAAATGAAGTTAGCTCGGCAAGCTGGGATCAGGTTGCTCCACAATCCGACCAGCCTTCTTACACCCGTCGGGCTGTCACAGCCTTGGGGCCCTCATCGCAAGTACTTATGTAAGTAAGTGATTAGTTTGCTGGCATTGGATGGGTACTACATAGTACTATATACCCATGAGGCAATCTTATCGATGGCTTTGCCTCAGTACTGTA
>QFEM01014633.1:0-26308 GCA_003316205.1 Boletus bicolor | reverse complement strand
TCTGGAGGGAGGTTTTTTCTTTTTCTTTTATAATCCTGTTTCATGTTTTTATGCAAGAGGCCACGTTGTATACAGCACTACATACTACGTACTCGCTAAAAGTAGTTACCCAACCAGTCCCGACCAGTCATGCACAAGTTGGCAACTGGTTCATTGCACAATGGGTCGCAACCAGTTGCAACCATATACACAACCGAATGCAACCGGTCGTGCTCGGTTTCTGTTATGAACTAAGCCTAGACCGAGGGAAGACTGAAGGGGAAAAGGCAAAGGAGTAACGAAGGAAGAGAAAGAGGAAGAGAACTTGCTGAGAAAAGAGGTGGTGGCTTGACAGGCAGTGGCCTGAGGGAACCTCTTGCTTATTCCGTACCAGGATTTGATGACCCGACGATGGGAGATGACTCTGACAGATAAAACAATGGAAGTGAGGTGAGTTGACACCACTGGAGTCTAACCAGGGAGGTAGTCCACAGAGTAGGTCCCAAAGACGACTAGAATCGAACTAGCAATCCTAGTGTACAAGGGCCATATATATAGGATCTACTAGTACATGGGAAATAGAAGTACAGGGTATAGGATAAAGGCTGTGAGGTATAACATCATGTGGGAAAGCCGAGGAAATAGAAGGATGTCATGGGAAGAAACAGATATAAATGGATAGGGGTAAATGGAGATTAAAGAGAAGGTAGCAGAGATGAATACTGCATGTGATGTGGAAGGTATGATGTCAGTGATAGGTGATAAGAGATAGGAGGACCAGACTGGGGTCTGGACCGATGACATCATGGTCTATGGAGATAAGGAGAGGAGATAAGGAGATCAGGTGAGTATCATGTGACAAGGAAGAGCAGAAGGTTACATGATAGGAAAGGTAGGATCACCTGATGAAAGAGTGTGAGTGATCATGTGATCATGGGAGAAGTCATGTGATGTGAAAAGATAGGGGAAAGCAAGGAGTTATAACAGTTTCGGTTGTGGTTGCAGAGTGAGGCCAAATCTTGAAGACCAGTCTTGGTCCAGTTGACCCAAAAAGGGTAATAAAGACCAGACCAGACCGGACTTTAAAACACTAATTGAGAATGAAGAGCATACATTGTCAAGTTCCATGGAATTGTGGTGGTCGGCTCTATGAGCGGCTGTGCGCACGCTTGCATGCTCCGACACAAAGCTAACTAGATACAGATGAGTACAACAGTGTATGTGAATGGTATATGAATGGGGGCTCACCTCAGTCGTTGCATGGATCAATGGACTGAGGGGAGAACCTCATCAATGGGACGACTATATACTCACATCTATGAAAACAGTAATGCTAGGATGATGAGAAGGGTAAAGAGGGTTATTCACATATAGAGAATGATGGTGTCCATGTAATGGATGGTTAATGATTAGCAGATAAAAAAAAGGAAATATACTGTAAGAAGCCACAAGAATGTATCATACAAGAGGTATACCATATGGTGGCAGCTGCACACACACTTGCCCAATCTGACAAGGTTGGAGACAAGGGATTCCCCAGTGAGGATCGGTGCAAGGTGAAATGGTGAAGGCTTACATGATGGTAGCCTTTACAAGAGAGCTTAGACATTTTGTTAAAACTACTTGGGTGAGGAGTAGTCACTAAGGCCCTTGCAACAAGGAGTCACTTGGAGAGCAACTATGCAGACTGCTGCCTAGGGATTTCCAAATGGCAGTGGATGCTTCAGGGGATTCCTAAGTGTAGGGGCAAAGGTTCGACTAGGGGATTTCCCATAGGTCAATGAAATGACAAGGATTCAACTGGAGCGATGCCTCATAGGTCAACGAAGTGACAAGGGTTCAACTGGAGTGAAGGCTGGTAGGTCAACAAGGTTCTTTAACGAAGGAAGAACAAGAGCTAGCAATTGAAGATGCTAGGAGACTTAGAGAGCTGAGGTGGAATGGAGAAGAAGGTGACTAGATTGCCTTAGATAGACAGAGTACAAGAAGTAACTCAAGGGAGGTCTAAGCTAAGGAATTATACATAGGAGGAAAAACAGGTCTTTATATACATTCCCTTTGTGCACATGGGCCAAGTGTAGAACAATAAAGATCAGGTTAGACTGTGGGAGTACATGTATGGAAATAGAAGAAACATGTATCCTTCTATTGGAACAATAAGGAAAGAACAATGGAGACATGTGTATGGAGTGTGAAGCACATGGCCCACATATCATGGGAGAATCAACAAAGACATGAGAAGAGGGGAAAGCACCTTTGGTATGGAAGGAGGAGAAGCCAAAGAAGGGGAATAGGAATGAAGTCCAGTGGGCATGTTAGGACTTAGGCAATATGAGGTCCTAATGTTGGTAGTACAAAGAGGCTGAGTAATTGTAGCAAATGAAGAAAAGAAATGAGTAATCATAACAGCAACAAAACTGATGCAATAAGTACCCTTCACTAATTGCAGAATATTTCCTAAAATAGTAAGAATTACCTAATCAACCTGCATATCATCTGAAAGCCCTTGATCAGGGCCTTCTAATGGTACCTGGGTCTGGGGGTCTAG
Source organism: Boletus bicolor (assembly GCA_003316205.1). NCBI lineage: Eukaryota > Fungi > Basidiomycota > Agaricomycetes > Boletales > Boletaceae > Boletus > Boletus bicolor. The sequence goes on along the minus strand of QFEM01014633.1, from coordinate 23,781 downwards.
CATCAAAGGCTCTCCAGATATTAGCTTCTCAATCAAAATGATGCAAACATTGCATCAATTTTGTTGCTCACTGTAAGTAGTCTAGTGCTTCAGTCTTTCCAGTAATGTCAATAGTACCAGTACTAAAGTATCCTAGATTTTTTGCAGTCTTGCTGATGTAGTTCATTGAGGTAAAGTGATCTGCAATGATCCAAGAGAGCAGTAACAAAGATGAGGTCAGCTTGACTGAGAGAATGGAGATGCACATGAATATTTGTGGATGTTTGAGACAACACCAAATTGCTGGTATAATTTGAGGATGAGGTAAATGAGCAACTTCTTGACACCTAGACAGCTACTGATTTCCTTGATGGACAATCCATCTTCATGGTACAGGACAGGAATGTGGGCCTTCATGCTCTGGGGCATCTAGTATCTGCACATAGAATGTCTCAATGCCTAATGATGGTGAGCAACAACAAAAAATTACTGTCATTGTTTATTTGCTAAGATACACTTGGGGGCTTGGACATGTGATGACATGTGATGGCCTCAAAATGCAAATGATTTCATCAAATTCCACACACATTTGAAAAGTGCTGTAATTCACAGGTACTAGTAGTGAATCTATTATGTTATTATACATATCTCACTAATCTACCCCTTGGGAGCTTGGGAGCACCGCCATGCGCAGGGGTCGATTGGTCGACCGATCGACCTATCGACCTATCTTGAAAGTCCGACGGTGAATGTGACGCGTATTAGCACTCAAATTTACACTCCGCTCGCGTTTTCTGAGCCACAGGTGGTGTGCCGAGCGGCAACCCTTTGGGTGCACATCTGGCAATCCACCCCTTGCCGAGCTTCGGCCCCCTGCGCATGACCAATCTGCCAATGGGCTTACAGAGAGGCCAGTTCCGCAAGGACCACACCTGTACTCTTGCAATAAAAGAGGCTGGCTGCGATGTGTAAATGACTGCGTCCTTTGGTGGACATGCTACTATGTATTAACCTGTCTCTCATATCCACGTTGGATAAACTTGGGACATTTTAGTGGACCGCCGATATATGTGGATGATTTTGATTTGGTCGCATTTGAAGGATACACCGAAGCTGACCTAGTTTTGTACTGGGGACATTATCCCCATGAGCCCGATCTAGCCCTGTCTGCACGACGATAAATAGAATCATTCAGAAGCTACAAGACGACAACTGCATAATAGGGGAAAGGGTAAGAAATCATTGTCCGCACGAAGCTGAGAACCGCGAACTCGCAGAAAGTGCTGCACCTATTGTTGCAGCGAGAAACCCTCGAAGTCTAGGAATGCCTCATCCAACGACAGTTTCCTGACAACCAGCACCTCCACGATAAGTCGTGGGTCTTTGGATGCGATCATGGTTGTTCCTGACACGTCATCGGTTGGACGGTTATGGAGAGACTGAAGGGTAGACGAATTGCATTCGTCTGTAGAACACGAGGGAATGGCATGGTGATCGGTAGAGTCGACGGGTGACTCAGTAGAACGGCGGGTGGGGACATGAGTTAGTAGCGCATTGAGCTTCAACTCTCGCTTGTCCCGCTTGCTTCCGCGGAATTGTGCTTTAGCTCCCTGTGGTTGTGTCAAGGTTTCAAAGGAGTCCTGCGCGCTCGAGTCTCCAGTATGACAGGTGGTATCAATGGATTCGAACGGTGGATAACCATTCTTGTGTCTCTTCTTCACGTACTCGAAGTGGGTCGACGGAGGGGACGCAATGTACATTGCGCGTGACTTCATTGGGCGAGGTTTGTACACGGAAGCGATGTCAAGACTGAAAGAGAATTCAGCCACGCAGTCAGTCGAAACGTCATCATCTGGAGCTTCGTTGTCAGCGTAGTTTGCAACGTCCTCCCCAACGTCCATAGTGAACGTGGCGAGGGCCGGATCGGAGTGCGAGAGGATGGGAGAGGGGCAGAACTGAGCGGATTTGGTTTCTTCTCCAGGTGAAGCTGGGGAAGTAGCCGGGGAGTAGCAGATGCTTTCTTCTGCATCCGTGAAATCAGCGGTTGAGAGCTCGGATTCAAACTCGGTCGCAGACGTGGTAGGGGACGCGTCTTGCTTCATCATCCTCAGTAAATCCTTCCTTCTAGTACTCTTCTTACCGTCCCATCGCTCAAGTTGAGATTCGGCAACGCTGGAAAGCTCTGGAGGAACCTCTATTTCCTTGACTACGATCACGGAAGCACCGATTTCGCCGGCCATCATTCCCAGGGTTTCCAACGACTCCTCGAGCTGTTGACAAGGGAGTCCAACCAGAGTACCGGAATCGGCGACGCCGAGCTCATAGTAAGCCTGCCCGCCGCCTTCTAAAAGGCGCCACTTGAGCTGTGTGACGAGACGGGCGAAACGAGCTGGGGATGGAGATAGAAGCTGGAGTTTGTATTCGACATTCCCCTGAGACGACAGCAAATTATACGATATACAAGGATGAAAGAAGGCAGGCTCACTTCCTCTGCTTCTGGGACGAGTTTTGGAATTGTCTGGGTTCCGTTATGCTCGGGAGGCGTAGAGGTGAGCGAGTCCCATGGGCTGGGTACTCGCGGACTCTCTGAGTCGGATTCGCCAAACATCAAATGTCCGTCTTTGTACTGTCGATTATGCAGCTGCAGATATTCGAGTGACCATGGCTATATTTATGTCGTAGTGGTAGTAAAGCCGTAAGTGTGCGGAACAGAACGGGGCAGGCTCTGAGGCTCATAACATGTTACATCATCATGACTCGTCCACGTGACCCACTCAGACGAAGACCAGCAGAACAACACAACACGACGAGTTCCGACGATCAGCCATGCCGCTCCCATTGTCTTCTTCGGCAAGTCTCAGAGACATCTCCTGCGTCACATCTGACCGTCTTCCAGATGACCATGAAGCGCATCCATCGTGAGATAGCCGACGCGAAGAAGGAAGACCTCGGGGCCATCACCCTCACACCCACCCAGGACAGTCTCTACCGCTGGAAGGCCACCATACCAGGTCCTCAGGGCAGCCCATACGAAGGAGGTGTGTTTAATGTGGATATTCAGCTTGCTCACGATTACCCGTAAGTCTCAAATCGCCAATTACTTGCCCGGGCTCAAGTGCTCCGTCCCCAGGTTCTCAGCTCCCAAGGTCACGTTTGCCACAAGGTAACGGAAATAATGATCAGTCACCGTATGGACACCAACTTTTGTAATAGGATATATCACATGAATATCTCTGACAAGGGAGGCATTTGTATTGATATCCTCAAACAGAACTGGTCGCCCGCGTTGTCACTCTTCAAGGTCATGCTCTCCCTTTCATCACTCCTCACTGACCCCAATCCACGTGCGTCTACTCTTTTCTTCTCCACTCGGTGTATCTCCATCTTCTCTTTGCAGATGACCCATTAGGTGAGACTCAGCAGAATCACAGCTTTCGTATAACCACTGATGGCCATGCATTCGGTGACTAGTTCCCGCAATCGCGACGGAGTATATGCGCAACCGAGCGCAGCATGACCGGACCGCGAGACGTTGGACGGAACTGTACGCTCGTCCCCCATCACCGCCACCCCAATTGACCTCGGCCTCAACATCGGTTCCCGAACCAAGCAGCAAGAAAATGAAGGGCAAAGAAAAGGCGTCAACCACGCAAGCAGCCTCGTCTAGCAGAAGCGGAGGCATCGCAGCCGGTAGCAGTGGCTCTTCGAGCACCAGGCGACAGCCGCAGTCTGAACCCATAATAATAGACGATCTGGGTCAGGAAGTGTCTACCCCAGCCTCCGCACCGCCGCGTCAATCTGGGAGGAAACGGCGAAGAGAGCCAGACATTATAGATGTTGATTTTGGGGAGGAACGGCCACGCAGTAGACTCAGGGTCCCACCTGGGTATTCGAGTTCACGTTTGCAGTCTTCTGGAGAGGTTATTGTCATTGATGATTAGCCAACTTTATTGTACTTAATGCTTCATTTTGTGCATAAATGACGCAAGAGCACCCCCCGAAGAGGGGTGTTAGAGAATTGTTGTTTTACTGCTGCTCGCTTGGTACCAGTTGGCATTCAAAATTTTCGATTTAGATGGCCTCCGACTTGAAGCGCAAACGTGAAGACGAACCAGACCAAGAAGAGGTGGAACTTGGTGCAGAGATCGCAAAGGTTATTGTTTCACAGACACTGTCGTGGAGATTTTGACCTACCTGTGTACAGAAACATAAGCTCCCGACAGGGGAAGAACTCAGAGCGTTGAAAGATGCAGCGGATTTGTATCAATCAAGTTCATTCAAACTCCAAGTGTGCACAATCTATTTCCCTTATATGTCTCTCCTCACCGAATGCCGGCCTAGATCGACGCCCTGCTCCCCAACGTGAGGCCCAAGGAATCGCGGGGGGCGTCCCTGGACCAATTCCTCCTCAGTCTTCGATCTCATCTCTTATCGCTTCCCTCTATCCCGCCACAAAATCCTCTCGTCGCTGCTCGTGCATTGTCAGAAAACGGCGTTACAGTGCCATTTGCTCTGCCACATCCCATCCAAGAAACGAAATGGACGATAGCATTTGAACCACCAACAGACGTCCATGTCATAGGTAGTTGGGCAAACAAAATCAGCGTGAAAAGGAAGGATAGCAAATATTTTGGCGTGGACTTGTCGATCGAGATGCCCTCTGTGCGTTTCATTCCCAGATTTCTCTCATATAGGTTGCTTCATCTGTCTCGCAGTCTCTGTTCCAAGAGAAAGATTACCTGGATGCTCGATACTTCCACAAGCGTTCTTATTACCTCGCCGTAGTTGCGCAATCGATATTCAGCTCCTTTCAGGTGGATGTTTTCTATGGAGCAGCGTTCAGTGATCCACGACGGACGGTTCTCGTACTTCGTCCACGAAAAGGTAAGTACTCTGTGACCCAATACTCCACAGGCCAACAAGGGAGTTCAGGGTCCTCGCACGACTTCTCGAAAACACATGCCGAAGTTCGCATTATTCCTGTACTTCCCTCATCTCATCCTATACCCCTCCACCGCCTCTCTCCGTCCCACTCCAATGTTCGTATCCAGCCAGCCTCAGACGCTCCTTTTTCCGTGTCGAATCCATCCACACCCATCTACAACACGGCCATCCTTCTCTCCACTTTCCCAAAACTTTCGTTGCTGTCGACCAATGCCCTTATGCAATCTAGTCCGGCATTCAAGGATGCCTATACATTGCTCCGAGTGTGGGCAAACCAGAGAGGATATGGCGAAGGCGCCCTCTGTATCCACGGATTTGAAGGAAAGGGATCGTGGTGGGCTTCTGTACTGGGTTTCATTCTTGATGGGGAGGAGCCTGTCTCTGTTCTTGGAAAGGGGAAGGTTGGCGGAAGGAGATCTGTCGGAAAAGGTTTGAGTTCATATCAACTCTTCCGAGCCTCCCTAGATTTTCTGGGTAAGATATTTGTTCTTGCATCCTATACCCATCCTTACGCGGGTCTGTCAGCCAAACAAGAATTTGAAAATGCACCTGCATTCGTGAAGTCTACCAATGGGCACAAGGTAAGTAAAAGCGTGATCCTTGACGCAAGGCTTATGACTATTCATTTAGTTCTCACCAGAACAATACACATCCAACGATTCCGCTGTCTTTGTCGACGCAACCTCCACCATAAACCATCTGGTTGATGTTCCCTTGACTTCTCTTGACATGGTATAGTTGGTTACTACGTGTCCGCTAACATCCAATGACGCCCTCGCTAAAGCTTCAGTACGATGCACAGCAAACGCTCGAGCAATTGAATAACTCTAGTGGTACGGATGATGTGTTCGCAGGTGTCTTCCTCAAGGACCAAATACACCTCTCAAAACGCTGCGATGCAGTCATACGGCAAGTCAATCATTATGTGTTGTGAACATCGTGTTTGACACCACACAGGGTTGATCTCTTGCGCGTATCGAAATACAGATCAACATTTGAGTTTGTGGAGTATGGAACCCCCGACAGTGCTCTCCTTGCAGCAATATCGAGGATCCTCCGGCGAGGTCTTGGGGACCGCGTGCGGGCTGTCGCAATTTTCCACCCACCATCGACTGTACGAAGTATTTCCGAAATGTCAAGCCCTCCACGGATATCTGTTATCCATGTTGGACTCATCTACAGCCCCGAGGACGCATTTAGGCTTGTTGATCATGGTCCCGCCGTTGAGGAACAAGATACTGAAGCTGCCAAGGAGTTCCGTCAGCTGTGGGGCCACAAAGCCGAGCTTCGTCGATTTAAAGATGGTCGAATAGTTGAGAGTGTTGTTTGGGAAGTGAAAACAACAGATGAGAGAGCGCATATCCCTGCGTTCATTGTCCGCCATCTCCTACATCTTCACTTTGGAATTCCGATCGCGGATATACAGACCATCGCGACGCCCTTTGATGCAAAACTTCGTCTTCCAGATTACCTGGCAAGCCTTCACCAACATTCTGGTACAATTGGAGGATTCAAGGCTGTTCTAACTGCCTTCGATGGTATAGTGAAGAATCTCAAATCCCTGGATGAGAAGCTTCCCCTCGCCCTCTTGAATGTTAGCCCCGTATCCGAGTATCTTCGATACACAAGCACCTTTAGCCCCATCCCCATCCCGCTGTCTTCTTCTCTCGCACTCCCCACCCCCCTTCGGTACCTTCCTCAGACTTCCATCGTCCTCGAATTTGAGAAATCTTCGAAATGGCCAGACGACCTACATGCCATTCAAAAGATTAAATTAGCGTTCTTCGAGACAATCGCATCTGCTCTCATGACAGTTAACCCCGGACTTCGCGTAGCTGTGCATATTGAACAGCCTTGCGACTCCGACATCCAGGATCACGCCTCGCTTGAGATACTGACCTCTGAGGGCTGGTCGTTTTCCGCGCGAATATGGCATAATCGAGAAGTAGTCCTGCTCGAACGACTCGCATCGTCTGTTAGAACGCCTATCGAACCTCAACCTCAATCCTCCAAAGACCAACGCATGGCGCGTCGAGCCCTAGATGTCGACACACGCCACTTTATCCATGCTCCCAAGCATCACCGCGCCGTCGCCACCCTTTCCCATCGATATATAGCATACCCTGGGACAGTCCGTCTAATCAAACGGTGGTTCGCATCTCATTGGCTTCTTGGCATCCATGTATCAGAGGAAGCAGTGGAAATGATATGTACCCGCCCATTTGTTGGTACAGGTGCTGCATTACCCGACGCAGCTGTCAGCATACCGAGGAGCAAGGAGCGTGGATTTGCATTGGTAATCGAGTTTCTAAAGGATTGGAAACCCGAAAATCCTTTATTCATCCCTCTGTACGAGGATAACAGTTCACTGACGGAACCTTCCGTCGTGGCTGTAAGCTCTAAAGAAGGTGTATGGACTATTTCAACTTCGGAGGATCCGGGTGGTAAAATGTGGACTTCAAGTGGTCCGGATGTCGTAGCTGCGCACCGTCTGTGTGCGCTAGCAAAGGAGGCTCATAAGATCCTACAGGAAACCGACGTTGATCTACACAGCGTGAAGGTGGGAGTCACATTCAGCTGGCCAGTTGTGTGCTTAGTATGTCCTGCAGCGGCTTTTCTGTCACGCAACGGATGATTACGATATCATTATCGAACTTGAGCCTATTGTATTACCCAGGTATCACCAAAACATTGACGCAGATGAACTGGTATGGTCGAAAGGTCGCGTGGGCCATGCTTCCGATGGTGATGCAGTGTCACGCCCGGGGTTCGATCCAGCACGCATGTTACTCGATGATTTGCAGGTGCGCTAGGCGCTCTTCTGACTATTTCTGCACAACCTGATCGTTTCAACCAGTCGATATACTCGGACACGCTAAAGTTCTTCTTCGACATCTACGGCGGACATTGTATCGGTGCCATTTGGCTCTGGAACGTGTCCGGAATTCGTCCATTCAGAGCCTTAGGAGGATTCTCAAGCACGCCAACCACGGAGGTGAGATCATCTATGTATGCATACGTGTGTAATTTTAACAAAGTTACAGGGGAAGAAGTCAAAAGAAAAGGACAAGAGAGGCACCGTTTTACTCAATCGACAATCCATATTGGATGAGATTGAACGGTTAGGTACAGGTCTCATTAAAAAAATTATCGTGCGCGAGAAATAATTGTAGGCTATGCATACAATTATTTCTTTAGCGTACGACATCTCTTACCAGAAACGGAGCGGACAGAAGGGAGGATAATTACGAGAGAATAGCTGTCTCCTTGATGATTGCCTTTGCTGCTTCGGAGCGAGGAGAAATGACATAAGAGAAAGATTTGGGGTGACTGGACCAATCTTATTGAGCGGTGACCGTTCTCGCACTTGTGCATTGCACCTACCAGATCATTCCAGACTCGAAGTCCGCCTTGACCTCGACTGGATTACCATTTTCATCTTTGCCAGGGCGAATGTCGAAAACGGTAAGAATGCATGCGATGGAAATCCACAGGGTTGCGTCTGCCATGAAACGGCCTGGACAGATGCTGCACACGGGGTCATCAATAACTGCATGAGAACAAAACTATATTCAAATTTACCGTCGTCCGTATCCGAACGCCGCTGTCGCAGGATCGAGAACTTCCTCATTTTCGGTTCCGTCGGCATTCAAGAATCTTTCGGGTATGAAATCCATTGGCTCGGGGTAGTTTTGCTTGTCGTGCAAGATGGTCCTGTATCAGGCTGGTCTCAGTATCCCGGCCTGGAGCTTTGCAAGGAACAATAGCTGACCAAGTGTTGCCGATAATCGTTGTTCCAGCAGGTATGAAATATCCATTATAGATGTCGTCCTTGGTAACCATATGAGGAAGACCTGAAGAAGAACGCATCAATCCCGTTGATCATCACCATCGGCGGCGAATAATCACCAAGCGGAGCCACGGGATTCCAACGAAGCACTTCTTTAACGATGGCGTTGATATATGGCATAGACGGTCTATCGTTGTAGTCAGGGAGGCGCCCAGGTCCGATGACAGAGTCCAGTTCCGCCCGTGCCTTAGCTTGTACGGCGGGATGAATAACCATAGCCAAGAAAAACGATGACAACGAGGAAACAGTCTACAGGAAATCAGTATACTGAATTTGCGCCTAGGGTCATCTCCTTACACTTTCTGCGCCGGCTAAGGATTCCCATGAGTACGTCGGAACTCTGACATCGGCGTCCAATCTTACCGGCATATGCAAGGCCAGCACACCCTCTGATTATGTCAACTTGCTCCCCTACGTCGTCGGTGTTACTCAAATCGTCCATGAGGTGAGTAACAAAGCATGGCGATGCGGTTCCCGCAGCCTTCCAACGGGTTAGTCTAACCGACACCGGACTGGCAAGCTGGACCAACCAATGCCTTCTGCACAGCTGCGAAGGGGGCATCTCGCATTTCCAGCACATGCTTCTTCCAATTTGCGGCCTTCTTCTGGAATCCTGCTCCAGGCACCCAACCCGGAACGTGTATCACTGTTGGATCAGATCAATTGGGTACTATCTCGCTAAAGATTGGCAACACTCACAGCAAGGGAAGACGTCAACAAGGAACGCTCCTGGAGCTGCCGCCTTCGCCATTCCTTCCAAAGCTTTCTCAGCGATATCGATATACCGGTCCGCCCTTGGTGAAATCTCTATTCCGTAGATCACATTCATGATTACCGCCGCTGAATTTCTGTGCAGCAGTTAGCTTTGTGAGACGGAAAGCGAATGGACCCTGCTCACTGCCTGAGGTGCTCAATGAGATTTTCCTGAGAGTCCAAGAGGTTTCTGAGAAGTGTATGCGCTTCCTTCCGCTGGAGGGGCCAGTAAGTCGGGGCCACAGCAGGCCGGAATTGGCGCTCAAACATCTTGCGATGTTTTTTCCAGCGCTCCCCTGTACAATTAAACAAATATGACTGGTCTGTGCGTCCCGCGATGGAAAAGAAACACGAACCGTATGGCATGTGGCCGAAACTCCAGTCCCAGCCCATTCTGAATGATGTTAACCTTGTTCTTGCTATGTCAGAAAGGAACTCACAGATCGTTGATCATTGGTAGCTTGTTTCTATCGGAGTAATTGATGAACCGCCTCTCGAAGAGATCGTTCGCTATCCGGGCGGAGTTGACGAAGAGCAGACGGTGTCCCATGACATTGGCATATACCAAGTCACCTTGAAATACGTTTAAGGATCGAAGTGTACACGCCGATGAAGCAGAAACGAACCATATTTCTTGGCCCACGTGTTGTAAGTCGTAGCCTCGTCTTTCAAGGGAAGATCGAGCAAGTTTCCGATTAGAGGAAGAGGTCTCGGACCGGGGGGAAGCGAATACCGCGTTTGCAACCGGCGATTGCGCACAATGTAAATCGTCACCGCACCCCAGAGGGCGACGAGAATTGAGAGAAGGGAGACCGACATTAGAGGCTTTCACTTTCTCATTGTGAGCCAATGCAACACGGAACTTTATAGGCCGATTTGGTGTTCATCTGCACAAGAACCCGAGACAGGTCTTGTCTTGTTTCTGACTCCGAGTTCGTGTTCAGATAATAACCGGCGTTGACCCGACAGGATTGTTCCGGATCAATGTCGGACATTCTGGGGGAGAAGAGTCAGCCAAGTATGGGAAGGTAAAGATAATGATTAGTTATATACTTATTCGGACTCTGTCAAAATCTGCCATGCTGATGACTAAGCATCTGGAACGGAGAGACTTGGGAGTCGTGCGGGACGCAGATTGTGACGCTTGCCTTGTCAGCGAAACACGGGAGCCACTCACGTAGTTCTAGGGCACTATTTTTGAAAGAAAAGAAAAGAGCAGAGGTGTTACTTTTGTACTTTGTACCAGAAGGCTACTTGTAAGCAGTGGCCCTGGGAACCTTTGTTCTTTACATAATCACTTCGCTTACACCAGCGAGTAGTTGCCTAGATGAAGTTTCCTCATTACTGTTCGCGATGGCGCAGGACTTGTTTTCTTTCCTCGATAACACAAGTCAAAAGCGAAAGTCGAGTCCTGGAAATGATCTGGGTAGGCTGCCGACAGCGCCTCGTGAAGTTGTCGAAAGACCTGTGAAACGATCTCGTGCTGCAAGCCCAGTTCCTGTTGTGGTCGATGAATTTCAGACGGAGGCGAAGCGTGAGATGGCTGCGAGCGGTGGATTGACTGGTCCTGTTGAGGAGGGTTCAAGACTGGAACTTCGTCATCAGGTTTGTGAAGCCACGAGACTTCACCGTCCGTTCTTATGTTACCCAGGTCCGGCATCAAGTCGCGGTTCCTCCCGGCTACGACTATGTTCCCATCGCGAAACACATCCCTCCTTCAAAACCAGCTCGAGAGTATAAGTTTACGCTCGACCCGTTCCAGCAGGTTTCAGTGTATGCTATCCAGCGGAATGAGAGCGTCTTGGTATCTGCGCATACTAGCGCCGGTAAGACAGTGGTGGCAGAGTATGCTATAGCGCAGTGTCTCCAGAATCGACAACGTGTAATATACACTAGTCCAATAAAAGTGAGTGAGTTTGAGTCTATATTTATGTAGGCTGAGAGATCAATGCGTTTGCCTTCGTGTAGGCTCTCAGTAATCAAAAGTATCGCGAGATGCTTGCTGAGTTTGGTGATGTGGGTCTCATGACGGGAGATGTTACTATCAACCCATCCGCAACTTGCTTGGTCATGACGACAGAGGTGAGTGGCTTACCATGCTTCGGAGCGCACTCTTTATCAACGATTCAGATTCTGCGTTCCATGTTGTATCGTGGCTCTGAAATCATGCGAGAAGTCGCATGGGTTATATTCGACGAGATTCACTACATGCGAGATAAGGAACGTGGTGTAGTCTGGGAGGAAACTATTATCTTGCTCCCTCACACCGTTCGATACGTATTTCTATCAGCCACCATTCCCAACGCCATGCAATTCGCAGAGTGGATATGCAAGTCCCACGAACAACCATGTCACGTCGTGTACACCGACTTCCGACCTACACCCCTGCAGCACTACCTCTTTCCTGCTGGTGGTGAAGGCATTTACCTGGTGGTCAACGAAAAGGGCGAGTTTAAGGAGGATAACTTCAGCAAAGCAATGGGAACCCTGCAGGAAAAGATGGGCGATGATCCAGCCGACCCACAAAGTGGTAAAGGACGAAAAGGGAAAACCAAAAAGGGCGGTGAAAAGAAAGGTACGTTATACTCCGCCACCATCAATTGCGGTTTCCTCATTGTCACATAGGGTCTTCTGACATCTCCAAGATCATCAAAATGATCATGCTGAAAAATTACAACCCTGTCATTGTCTTTGCATTTAGCAAGCGAGAATGTGAGGCCCTGGCTTTGACCATGTCCAAATTCGAATTCAACTCGAATGATGAACAAGAACTGGTCACGAATATTTTCCAGAATGCCATCGAAAACCTTTCCCAAGACGATCGCAATCTACCCCAGATATCGAACCTCCTTCCCCTTTTAAAGCGTGGGATTGGCATCCATCACGGCGGTCTTCTACCGATCCTAAAGGAAGTCATCGAGATTCTCTTCCAGGAAGGCCTCATCAAAGTGCTTTTCGCCACCGAGACATTTTCTATTGGTCTTAATATGCCCGCAAAGACTGTCGTGTTCACGGCGGCCCGCAAATTTGATGGGCGTGAATTTCGGGACCTCTCTTCCGGGGAATACATTCAGATGTCGGGTCGCGCGGGTCGTCGCGGTTTAGATGACCGGGGTGTCGTTATTATGATGTGTGACGAGAAGCTTGAACCCGCCTCCGCGAAGACGATGATCAAGGGAGAGGCAGATCGACTTGATTCTGCCTTCCATCTGGGGTATAATATGATTTTGAATCTTCTCAAAGTAGAAGGAATCAGTCCCGAGTACATGCTCGAACGGTGTTTCTTCCAGTTTCAGAGTAGTGCTGGGATCCCAGTGGTGGAAAAAGGTTCGTCCAATCGCTGGCTACTCGTCGTTTATTTCGCTTACATCAACCACCTAGAATTGAGGGCGGAGGAAAGACGGCGGGACTCGATCCATATCCCAGACGAGCACCTCGTGGCCGCATACTATGACTATCGCCAACAACTTGATCAAATGGGGGAGGACTTCCGAGCGGTCATCACGCACCCAACATACAGCCTACCCTTCCTCCAGGCTGGCCGGCTAGTCCGAGTCAAACACAAAGACGCCGACTTTGGCTGGGGCGTAGTTATCAACTTTCAGAAACGCATCAAGTCGAAGGTCAGTCTACGTTCTCTCCGGCACCTCGCGATCCATTATCCAAGTCACAAATTTTAGGCAAAGTCAGAATTCCAGATCGACGAGACCCCTCCGCACGAACAATATATTCTTGATGTTCTTTTGAACTGTCAAGCAGGGGCTGCCCTTCCCAAAGACAGGAACATCACTACGCCGACACCGGGTGGCGTTCTGCCTTGTCCACTAGGCAACAAAGGCACTCCGCTCATCGTTCCAGTTTTGTTATCGACGGTTGAGGCGATAAGTCATATTCGAATATTCCTGCCAAAGGATTTGCGCCAAGATCAAGCTCGAGAAACCGTCTGGAAGAGTGTGCTGGAGGTGCAGCGCAGGTTCGCTGACGGAATAACGCTGCTCGATCCAATCGAGAACATGGGGATCAAAGACGAAAAATTTCTCAACCTCGTCAAGGTAAGGTACAATTGGCGGGTGTGCCATCCGTCGTTGCTGACTCTAGCTCATTTTATCAGAAAATCGACGTCATGGAGAAAAAGATGTTTTCAAGCCCTCTCCATGGGGACTCTCGCCTCCCACAGCTGTATACTCTATATGCCCAGAAACAGACGGCACAAACAAACATCCGGGCATTGAAGAAACGGATCTCTGCAACGCACGATGTTTTGCAACTCGAGGAGCTCAAGTGCCGAAAGCGTGTGTTGCGACGACTGGGTTTCACCAATTCGTCAGACATTGCCGAGATGAAAGGCCGTGTCGCATGTGAAATCAGCACTGGCGACGAGCTGTTGCTTACTGAGCTGATTTTCAACGGCGCTTTCAATACGCTGCTACCAGAGCAATGTGCCAGCTTACTGAGCTGTTTCGTGTTCACAGAAAAGGTAGGTCAACCGTCATCCGTATTCTAACAGAGAGACGTGTTTGGCTCATATCGGCACAAACAGAGCGAACAACAGACCAAGCTCACTGAGGAGCTCGCGGCACCTTTACGTGTGATGCAAGAGCTGGCTCGGCGTATCGCCAAGGTATCTCAAGAATCAAAGCTGCCTCTCGTCGAGGACGAATACGTTCAATCGTTCAAAGTAGAGCTAATGGACGCGGTTGTTCAGTGGTGTCGTGGGGCATCCTTTTCAGACATCTGCAAGGTGGGTGATTCCCAACCAAAGATGGTCGTGTGTTTGTTCGGCTTTGTAAATTCATACCTCCGTTTTTTTCAGTTAACGGACCAGTTCGAGGGCAATCTTATCCGTGTATTCAGACGACTGGGCGAGCTTTTGCGACAAATGGCGCAGGCCACAAAGGTCATCGGAAACTCAGAACTACAAGAAAAATTCCAAAAGGCATCGGAAATGCTTGAACGGCCAAACTCGGTCATCTTTTGTTCTTCCTTGTATCTTTAGAGTTATGTATGATGTACATATATTTCTGCAGGGTAAGGCATCACATCCTTGATTGTACATTAAATTGCCAGACTGAATGTTCATATTCCAACGCCCACTGCTCGTGTGGCGTCATGTTTTATCCTCATCAGACTTTTGGAAGGCAAACGTGGCCATTGAATGATTTTTCATTCTTCGTAGCAGATATAGGAACATCTAAAATACACGCTCGATTGTGCCGGGTCGGCGAGATACACATTTCACTGACAAATTAACCTCACGCCTGCTTAGCGCGGAAGCGGACAGCCTCGGAGGCGGGCTTAATCCCCGGAAGGGGGCCAGTAGTTGGAATACCGATGGCAGCCGCGATGCGGTCTGCAATGTCTTGGTGGACGGAAGCCCAGTAGGAGACTGTTGAAGACAGTCAGCTAGACGGAAGAGTTCACAGTGCCGAAGCGAAACTCACCGATCCTTGTCTTGATCACAGGGCTCTTCACGCCGCGGACGTGATCAACGATGTTGTTGATAAGGTGAGCACGATCGACGTCGTTCATGACGGTAGTGTAGAGCGCACGTGGCTGCTCAAAGTCCACTGTAGGTTTAAGCTCAATCACGTAACTTCTCTTGGAGAGAACGTAGATGACTAACGTTCCGTGATTTCACTCAGATCCCAGTAAGCGCTACCAACCCATCTCTCGTGTGTAGCCTCGCGTTCAGTATCACGAGCAGCACCATAGGCAGAACCCTTGTTCCTGATGTATGACAACGGGGAGATAGTGCTCTGGTAGTTGGGACGTGCACCCTGGTTGATAAAGGCCATGGGGCCGTCGCGCTGGAAGTTGACAACCGGAACTATGGGCTGATTGACAGGAATCTGAACATAATTGGCACCAAGTCGGTGGCGGTGGGTGTCTGGGTAGGAGAAGAGACGAGATTGCAAGACAGGGTCGCAAGAAGGCTCAAAGTAGGGGATAGTGTGGGAGGGAGAGTAAGCAGCCTGGTTAGGTTTCGGTAAGACCAGGCTTCTTCCAGAAAGCGAAATTGAAAGCAAACCGACCTGTTCAACCTCGGCAAAGTAGTTTTGAACATTTTCGTTCAACACAAACTTGCCGATGGGGCGCATGGGGTAATCCTTGTGAGGCCAGACCTTGGTGAGATCCAAAACATTGTAGCGGAAGCTTTCTGCTTGCTCAGGTGTCATTGTTTGCTAAAACGCGAGTTTACCGACCAGGATTCCTCCTCATTGAGTATAAGTACGTACGGCATAAACTGTCCAAGAAGGATATTTTCCTGCTTCGATGGTTTCGAAGAGTGCTTGGGTACCGTAGTCAGGGTTTTCACCGCCAAGTCTAGCTGCGGTGGGCCCGTCGAGGGTCTGAAATATATGAGAGCGGGAATTCGCAGTCAGCAGGGGTAATGCCAACCTTGAAACCACCGTCGGCAATAATGTGGATCTGAGTGTAGACCCAACTGCCATCCGCCTTGACGAACTTGTAGGTGTGGCCGGAGTAACCGTGCATGTTGTGGAAACCATCGGGGGTACCACGATCGGAGAAGAGGATGGTGACCTGGTGAGCAGACTCTGGGTTTTGTGTAAGGTAGTCCTGTAGTGTGTCTGATTAAAAGAAGAAAAAAAACAAGGGAATAGAAGGAGACGAGGATCCATACCCAGAACATGTCAGCATCTTTCAAGTGAGTTTGCGGATCACGCTTTTGTGTGTGGATGAAGTGGGCAAACTTGGCAGGATCTCTGATAAAGAAGACGGGAGTGTTGTTGAACACAAAATCAAGGTTGCCCTCCTCCGTTCTGATCTTGACGGAAAAGCCACGAGGGTCACGAGCGGTATCCGCAGATCCTGATTCACCACCGACAGTGGAGAATCGGGCGGTGGCACGGTATTTCTTGCCGACCTCGGTGAAGAACTTGGAAGAGGTAATATCGCTGAGGTCGTGGGTCACTTCAAAGTAACCGTGTGCACCAGCCCCTTTGGCGTGGACCTAGAGCGATCATGGTGAGGAGCAAGCGAAGAGGGGTCGATCTGTGTAGTGAACGCACGACACGCTCAGGGATACGTTCGCGATCAAAGTGGGCGAGGAGATCAATGTGGTGGAAGTCTGGAGATATCGCGATCAGATGGATGAGGAATGGAGAGTGGGAATCTGTGCAGACCCTGCAAAATGAGGGGACCGAAGGGACCGATGCGCTGAGCTGCGTACGGCTCTGCGACAGGGGCACCGTTTGAGGTGGTGTAGACAGCACCATCTTTGCTGTTGAAAACTTGTGCGGAAGGCATTTTGGAACTAGGTGAGGATGGGAGAAGAAGGGAGAGTGAGGGAGAGGAAATATAAGAGGGGCAATACAATCATTTCAAGTGCCGCTGAGAGCGATGATACGACTCTGGAGAGCAGTCAGGTGGACGGGAAAAATGGTTTATCAGCACTGCGTGCCATGTATTGCTTGGAACTCTGAATATCTCACACGAGATCTGAGAACGGGTCTGTCCGTTCCCGCGAGCCCCTTCTATATGAGGCAGAAAATGGACTCGAGAACCAATCGTTTCACGCGCAGAGTGATTGTGGTGTCCCGCCCATGTCTGCGGTGTCCCGGGGGGACGGTGATGGTCAAGTCCGAAAGGAAGATCCAAGAGCTTCTTTCTTTCCCTTTCGCTCGCAATGTGATAAATCGATCGTGAATTTTGTGGCCAGATGATCACACGTCCGTGCCCCGCTCGCTTGGAGGATTCTTTGGCGGCCCGATTCATTCCCGCGAAAGCTTCGTACTCTCCCAGACGAAATGAAAGTTGACTCAACTGCTCGTCGTGACGTCGTCCAAGAACGAGTACCCAACCCGCTCGACATGCACGCGCGATAGCAATATGCTAATTTCAGGATCGCAAATAGTTATGTTTGGGAGTGTTGTTGGGGTACGCCCACACGAAACTCAGCTATGAAATCAGACAAAATCGGTGTGATACGTAGGATGACCGTGGACCTGTCCTAACCCGAATTCATGTCGCGGATTTCCCTCCTTTCACAATCTTTACGCCAGGTATACTCCGCTGCTTACTTGAAGGCGGAATTCTCATTATATCCGAGGACTCCGCATCGCGCGTCGACGCTAGTGCGGTCGACCGTCCGTCCGTAGCCTGTCCACTATCATTCGTTGTCCCCTGAGCGCGAGATTTGCCAGAGATCGACCTCGTCCCATGACTCGATGCTCTCTGAGACTGCGTACCCTCCAGTGAACGCCTTTGTGGTGCACCCGGTTTATTGGGTAGAGCCGGTCTCTCTATGAAAGGGGAAGAATTCGCCATCTGGCGGAGTTTCGCCTCCATCATGGCAATTTTGCTTGATGTCTTACTGGTTAGCTGTCAGCCGACTCAGAAATAAACCTGCCCGTATTCATGTACTCACGCTTCGGGACGTGCAACCCCACTACTTTTCGCTAAACTCAACGCAGTCGGTGTGGCATCCGCCCTCTTGTTTCTGCCAGTATACGATGTGGGTCCCAAATCGTGGTTTGGCGCTTGCTGTGCGAACGTCACTACCAACTTACGACCACGCAAGAGCTTCCCGTTGGCAATCTGTAAAGCCTTTGCTGCGTCCTGAATGCCCAACGAATCCAGTCAGCCTACGTCGCCCGGGATAAAACCTTCGGTCATGTAACCCAGCCAGTACCGCCGTCCAACGCACATTCGTGATAAACGGACGTCAAAAGAGTGCTAGCATAACCGAAGGCATACGACCACTTACCGCTTCGTTCATAAACTCGACAAATGCATACCCACGCGGCTTCCCCCTGTTGGCACCGGACTTGTGAAACAAGAAATCCAGTTTTGCAATTTTCCCAAACTTTGTAAAGACCTGAAGTAGGGTATATCTTGAAACATTCAGAACATGCATTCGATTGACAATTGATGTCTTTTCGCTCACTCATCCACCGTTGGACTGAGATTACCCACGTAGAGCCGCTCCCTCAGTAGCTGGGGGGCACGAGACGATGAAGGTACTGGATCACTCGTAGAATCCCTCGCCTCGGGCTCTGGTATCCACAGATGCGTCCCATTCTCTTGCGTACTATCATTTGGTGGAAGTGAATGCGCAACTGCGTCGTCCATGATGTGAGAGTGAAAGGAACTGGGAACACTGCAACGACGCCACACACGACTTCTAAATGCTTACGTCATCGCACTGACTCGCTCGTCCATCGGAAATACCATATATGGACATCTATGCTTCTACGCTCCTGCTTGGATATCCACGGCACACCTGGACCTACATGTCGCTAGTTGTTGTACGATAGCGTAATTCTAAGGTTTTGCACATTTCCAATTGGTTTTCGACCCCGTCAAAAATCATTGATCATCCACATATATTGGCTGTCCACTAAAGTGTCCCAGGTTTGTCCAACGTGGATGCCAGAAAAGGCGTTCACGTTAGCAAGTGTACACACATAGTATGTCCACCCGGCCGCAAAACACGCGGTCATTTATACCTCCCAGCTAGCTTCTTTTATAGCAAGGATACACCCACCGTGCGGAAAGGATCTGTGTCAGAGCCTCTCTAGGCAATGGAGTCCCAAACACTCCCCGCTATATCTTCCATCACGCTCTTCCATACCCCACCGCCGGAACCGTCGCCCTCTGTTTGCTGTGAGCTTGCTGTGAGCGAGTATGGTACGCCCCTATCCCCACCAGTGCTGACACCTTTCACAAGTGGAAGCTCGCCAAGGATAGGGACCCCAAGTGAGGAAGCGATAGAACGGAAGGCATCAGGGGAGCCGAAGAGTTGATACGGGGTAGTGCAGGATGGACAAATAAAGTAGGCTTGGTTGAGAATTGTTCCCGTTATCTAATTTGACGTATGGTCCTACTCAGCATATGGAGTAAAGGGCTGAAAAAAGACATACAGGGACTGAGATTTTACGAAACATGGAGATCCCACGTCGCACGTCCGCGAGGGCAACATCTTGGGGAGTTGATATAATTACAGCTCCTGTTTATTGCCGGGAGTGAGGAGGTAAAGAACAGAAAAGGTGGAACACGACACACCATTCACAACAACCAGCTGTCCGAGCGTCAAGGGAACGTCGCCCGTCCCTGGCGGCATGTCGATGACCAAGACATCCAAACCAAGACCATGTCCGGATTCTCGCCAGTCAACGTCAAAAAGTAGTTGTTGCACTGCTTTCTGAACCATTAAACCTCTCCATACGATAGCAGCATCCTCTCTTGACTTGTTCTCGGTCGACTGTGGAAGAAGGTATCCCATGGACATGGTTGGCAGTCCATGATTCATGATAGGCAGCATTGCGCCACCTTTTCGACGGGGAGCAGTGTAAAGAGTCAGATAGGCATTATGAAGAGGGCCTACCAGATGTCAACGCGGGTTCATCCGAATGTTGAAGACCCATCAACGTTGGTATGGATGGGCCAAATATGTCAAGATCGAGAATACCAACACGAAGGGGACGTCCTAGGGACGGCGGTGTCCGCATGGCAAGCGCAAAAGCGAGGTTCACTAGAGAGAATAATTCATAAGCAACCTACGAAGCACGGAGAAGAGGTATGATGCGAACCTGCGACCGTACTTTTCCCGACACCACCCTTCCCGCTGGCAACTGCGAGGACCTTCGAAACGTGTGGTATGGGTCTCTTTTGGATCGGTCCGCCTCGACGGGGCATCTGGGGGGCTGGATTGGAGCGGGGAGGCAAGCCCTACTGAGAGTGGGTCTAGCAAGCACGCAATTAGCAAATGGGAAACGTACCAAAGGGTTTTCATGTCGACTGGTGAAAACGGTCGAAAATGACCTCGTCGGACGACAGTGTGCAGAAGAAAGCTTGAACATACGAGTCGAACTTGAAAAGCACTCCAACGTCGTCCTAATTATAAGGACCCCAAATACTGTTTACACCCCATTTGTAGTATCCAAGCTTGATAACTTCTTCCAACACTATGGTGAGGGATCGTTGGGGATCATCATGAAATGGGTACTAAGCAAAGACAGGAAGCATATCCTCTCGCAGATGCCCCACCGCCCCGATACGCCGTGGAATCCGATGACGAAGACGAGCATAACCCATTATCCCCGCCGACTCGGACGGGATCAGATCAGCCCCCTGAGGTCAAAGTCGAGTTCAAATCCATCTACGATATACCCTCCAACAGAGCCCTTGTCTTTGCATCTGGCGAGGCGGGCATGAGTTGGGCGAAAATCATCAACCTCGGCGAACAGCAGGCTGGCATATACGTCAATAGTCTTCCAGTGCGGATCCATTCCTTGCAGCTGCACGGGTGGTCAAACTGACGCCACGTAGGTAGGGCTACTGTTTCTTCCATCTTGGACGAAAGCTGTCGTTGTCGTGTCCGAAGCTGAAACGCGGACACGGCTTCCGCTCTTCGCTATGACCACATACACCGCGGCCATTATCGAGCGCTTGCAACCAACTAGGTGGTCCTAGTCCTCAGATATTTTGGGCTCTTACTCATGATCGTCCACCGCCATCAAGCGTGGCTATTCTAGATTCTTACCCGACTCAAGTATATATATCACCACGAGTGATCTCGCAAGACAATGCGCCTATTCGTTATCTTTCCGTGGGGAGGAAACCAGTTGCTGTAAGTTGTCAAGAAAATTCATATACGACCGATTCACCTTGACATGACAAATATTCTGATAGGATTCTGAACTAGAGTTATTCGCTCCGCCGAATATCTTGCAATCAACTACCGCTTCCCTGTTGAACGAACGTTTCCTGCGTGCCATAAGCGAAGACCCAACTCAAGATGCCACCGCTACCGTCCTCCTACCTTCTCCAAAGGTCCCACCACCTCCACCAACGACGTTTGATGGCAAGGGAACTGCTGGGGATTTTGCAGACATAAACTTGGATAGAGAAACGTTGGAGAAGGCACACAAATGGCTCTTTGCAATAATTGGAGAAGAAGTCGACGAGTCGAGTTTACGAGCCCGCGCCGAGTCAGGGGTAACGCCTCCGGTATCTGGAAAGATAACCCGTGCCACTCTTGGGGAGGTAGGTGAGGGAAGCATGTATATATGAGGTTATCACCCATGTAACTGTAATAAACGACCCGGAGTGGACGCCCGTCAAGTTCGCACATTCATCCAGACTCTGAACGGAAGATAGAAGCGAGGCTTCATTGTCTAATGGTCCCAATAACCGCCAGCAGCATACTACTGTAGTACATGGCATCGTAGTATTGATTACATTCACGTCAGTCAGTGGCGAATATTTGAATCATGCATCGATGAGTGTCCATAATACGTGTTAATCGTCGTCCGACTCATAGTCGTCGTCCGAAAGATGCTGGGACTTGGTACTCTTATCCGTCAGTTCCATGACAAGTTGTTCACCACTCTTCAACCCTGCCCCAACGAGTGATACGCTGGTAGTCCACTTGATTTCTCGTCTAGGATAAGGGAGTACAAGCTTGAAACCCCACCAAGATTCCACATCGTTTGCCTGCGATTGAATATAATTCTCGAGCTTTTGTAGGTCCGGTCCTGATCCCTCTAGGATATGCTCCGGGTCGGTCTCCGGTTGCAAGGCGAGAGGTAGCATCTGTGTATCCACGAATGCATACAGTTCCGTCAGTGTAGAACTGGGAGAGAACGTTCGGACAACACGGGTGTTCCCAGGTAGCTTGAGGGCGAGACGAATGCCGTTCGCGCCTCGGTGCTCGGTCGGGACGATACACCTACGCATCCAGCGTCGATATTGCAATCTCAAAGCCTGGAGATTTGCTTGCCTCTCTCGCTCCAGGTGCGTCCTCTGTTCCTCCTGACAGCGAGCCTCTTTCTCCAAGCGCAAGCGCTCCGCTTCTTCTTGTTCCGCCTGAATTCGGGCTTGAATACGCTCGCGATCTCGTTGCGCTGACTCCTGAAAAGCTCTATCCTGCTGCTCACGAATGATTCTATCTTTTTCCCGTTCTTGTAATTGCGACTTGAATCGCGTGAGGAACGGACTGACTCGAGGTAGAAGTTGATGTTCAACATGGTGCGTAAGTGTCTGAGCCGAGGTCGGTCCGGAATCAGGAACTGAGGGCCCATGGTGACGCGAAAGAATGGTCAACACGGGCGTTGAGGTGGAAGACGAGCTGGACAAGTGGTTCCGGCGGGGTTGAAGCGCTATAAAGGCGACGAATGGGTATGCTGTCGCCTGTAACTTCTGAGCAGCTGTGCGTGATGCATGTAAGGGTCAGTCGGAGGAGATGACAGGAGGTCGCTAACCATCCCAAGAGTCCTTGTCTCTGATGTCTCCTCCCCATATGATAAAGTCGTTCTCGCTGAGCATGCGGACAAAACCAGGGTGGGTAAGGGTTGACCTATCGGCAGGTAAGGTATAGTTCGTCGGTAGGGAAAGCTGCTGACCGCTTGAATTCTGCGACATCATCATGTTCAGCAGAGACGAGGACTACACAGGCTATCCTCCCTTCCCTCTGGCAAGCGTCCAAGACTTCCTCGTATGTTCCATCAAAAAAATCAGGAAGAATCTTGCTCTCATCTGCGGGACTTGCAGGTGGATACGTATGCCGTCTCGATGTCGACTGTCGACCATCAAGCCCTGTTGCTGCCACCGCTGCGGACTTGAAATTAACAGCGCCGGTTTCCTCCTCGAGGGATGTGATCCAGCGTCGAGTTGCAGAGCGTGAATCAGGGTATGCTTGCCTTAGTATTCTATAGTTTGTGCTGAAATTGAAGGGAGATGTCAAGAGTGGAACCCGGAGAATGCCTGAAACAAAACGCAGTATTCTGGAGACCAGGCCAACCGGCAGGTATAGAAGTGTATATAATATACGAGTCAGAGAACGCGGTGCCTTGTGAAGATGTGAGTTTAGGAATAGACGAAGGCGGAAGGATGGTAAGTACGAACCTCATAACCTCCCTGGCCAGCATTCTCCAGCTGTACTTGAGGAGTCTGACGATCCCGTGGATTTCGGTCGATGTCCTGGACTTCATCCAGTTCGTTTACAAGCAGGTCGGTTGCACGCTACACTAGAGTTAGCCTCCGCTACAGTGTTCATTATAACACTATCACCTGAACGTTCCAATCAAGGGATTGAAGCACATTCATTAGTATGTTCACGTCGTAGTTGTGATGGCCCAAGATTCCTTGGAGGTGGTCAAGAGCCTCCTGTTGACTGGAGCTGAGTCGTTCCATCAATCACACTTTAGGAGAGGAGGAGGAATTCAGGAGAGGTTGAGGCTAACACCGTTGCGAAAACCGCCTCAGATAATTCTTACCTAATCGTAAATGGG
>QFEM01014625.1:0-23586 GCA_003316205.1 Boletus bicolor | reverse complement strand
CTTACAACACCACCTCCAACCGCCGTCGCATCGTAAAGACACCAGGCGGAAAACTTGTCTATCACCATCTCAAAAAACTCCCTACTCAGCCCAAATGTGGTGACTGCGGGATCGGATTGCCTGGTGTATGTTCAATCCTTTGCTGGTCCTTGTTCGAGGCGCTCACATGTGCTCTGTAGGTTCCCGCACTTCGGCCACGCCAGTATGCTACCGTTTCGAAACGCATAAAGACCGTCCGTCGGGCGTACGGAGGTTCGCGGTGCGGTGACTGTGTAAAATCGCGGTACATCCTATCCTTTTCCTTTTCCCCTTTCCGTTCCAGGTTTCACCATTTTTCTACGTAGGATCCTCCGGGCATTCCTAGTCGAGGAGGCAAAAATCGTGAAGAAGGTCATCAAAAGCCAGAAGACTGCTACTCACAAGTGATTTGCCTCTCTCGCCGGATGTCCCGGGCTGGTAGAGACTGCTTGTTGTATATGGCTATTTCTTCACGTTTTATGATCCATATTGCATCCCATGTAAATTCTCCCTCACAACCAATTCAAGAAAGCCGCTATGCTTCGCCCCTCGAGATCTCAGGCAGATGGTAAAAGATGCCTTGACTCTTGAGCATCAGCTTTTATGTCAGGATGTCTTCTCGATCACACATCGAACCGATGGCTAGGCGAAATCACAGTCAAATCTGGTCGATCGAAGTGTTCTCGGTGGTTACGAGACTTATGACTGGGGATAGTGACACTACCAAGCTCGAATATGGGGGAGATTATCCTAGACCCCACTCGAATCCACTGCGCGGTAGTTATAACTGAATCTAAAGATTACTGTGAAATAGGATCATGCAGCTCATGACTGTCATAAATATCGATACTCTTCGTCTAGGCAGATACCTGTGCTTCACGTATCATTTCAACCCCGGGAAGATGAGAGTGTGGATATGCAAGGTAGGCTGTCTCGGTTGGGGGCGAATCAAGCGAAGGAGGGGGCGAAGGGTAAGGGTCCACGGGTGACTTGATTCCAGCGCGTTGAGTGAATGCCGAAGACAAACTCAGCGGAGAGACGCGGGTGGAGAGCTTCCTTTCTAGAGAACTCCCATGCATATCAGGTGGTTGTGATTGCATGATGCCAGGCGGGGAGGGAGGGCACAGAGGTCGTGATTTCATCCCAGTTGTGGACGACATCGGAGATTTCAACCACGAATTAGGTGAAGACGGGCCACTACCACTCAGCAGTTGCTCTTCCGCGCGGTTAGAAGGAAGCATCATGTCTCGTGTGGCCTCTACTCTCCTCATTTTAGTCTCTCCCTTCTCCACATCGCTCTTCGCCGAGTTGTACAAATATAGGCCGATGAATGTCAACCCAATCCCAGCTCCTTGTATTGGGTGGACCTTCTGGTTGAACCACATAATCGCCATGCATATGACCCATATACGTTTGACCAAGGAGGCGATGGAATACGTGACTGGAGAAGTGGACGACAGAATCACGAATGCGATGATATTCTGGGCAAAGTGTGCAAGACCATTGACAGTGAAATGGTATGAGAGGGAGTGTATAAAGGAGTGACCGTGATTAGGATGGACGATATGCGTCGGGTTATCAAGGGCAGCGAGG
This sequence comes from Boletus bicolor, assembly GCA_003316205.1. Lineage (NCBI taxonomy): Eukaryota > Fungi > Basidiomycota > Agaricomycetes > Boletales > Boletaceae > Boletus > Boletus bicolor. The sequence goes on along the minus strand of QFEM01014625.1, from coordinate 21,975 downwards.
AGACGAGGGAGGTCCGTAAAACTCCAGAGGGGCACCATGAGAACGAATGCCGCGCTTGAAGAATAGAACAGTAAGTTCACTTTATCAAGCCGATGCGAGGATGCTTGCGATCCAGACGGGACAACCTTCTTGAAAAAGATGTTCGAGCTCACGAAGACAAGGGCGGAACCAAAGGCACATAGCAACCCAACTAGACTAGACGCGGAAGCATCAAAAGTGGATGCTAGCATGACTCCAAAAGTCAGAGGAAGGAGAGATAGATAAGTCTTTGGAGAGTATTTCACCCCAAAGAGAAGTGCGTACGCAGCAACGGTGAAGAGCGGTGACAGTGCCTTTGATGTTGTTTGAGTAATGAGGATGTAGGAAGATGAGAATGCGACACACCTTGATGGTGTGCACGGTGCTAACGTGAATTCTGGAGATGGCCATGCTAGAAAACATATGTCCGCCGACTTGGAATGCACCCATAGGCAAGGTCGCTCTCAGTATAGCGATCGTTGGTGAGCGTAACTTGCTGAAATTAATCGCAGGGGTCATGATTAGGAGACAGCAAGAGGCGACAAAACCAAATTGGATGATAGTGAGAGTGACTGGGTAGCGAAACTGTTCGAGGATCGCTTTCCCAGTGTTTGACGACAGTGCGGATGTTGTATACCAAAATACACATAGAATGAGAAAGCGGGCAGTAGAAGCGGTGGAATGTCCTGCTGCAGACGTCCAAGGGCCCCGGGTGCGACGGACGAAAGATGGCGGAAAGTGAGGTACTCCTGATGCGAATGGCCGGCGGTAAAAAAACCGCTTGAGGTTCTCCGAGATCGAGGAAACAAAAAATGGAGGAGGATGGTCCAATCGGCTCCAAGCACCTTGCGACATGGAGAGTGGCCCTCCTGAGGGATTGCTTGCCTGCCAAGCATGCCCAATACTCGCGGGATTATCATGGGGGTATCCATTACATGAGGGATATCTGGCGGAATCGGTAGCAGGGCGATTTTTCTGCATTCCACAAAGGAAGGAGCGTTCAACGCAAGACAGTTGGAGAAGGGGACTACGACTCGCGCAGTAATAATACTTGTCAACGCAGACCGCAACGTCGAATACGGTGCACAGCCACAGTAACCCCTGGCATAGCCCAAGGTCACGTGCCATTTGAAGTGCCTACCCTAAGGTATCTAGTTCAGCGGTGCTCGAGTATCAAATCACTCGGTATCGAAATCAAGGTCGTCGCTGTCGTCGCCGTTTCCTCAAGAACCTCATCATGGTTAGTCATATGTCCTCCAGTATACTTGGGTACATGCAGAAAAACCATTCTCCAATCTTTCTGTCACTGGGATGGGCGGATGCTGACCCCCTTGTTGGGATGGAGTGGATATGCGCTCTCGCCCTGCTCCCCACCTCCTCACGGAATCTCACACATCTTCTATTTCGTAGGCCCGTGGACCAAAAAAGCACTTGAAACGCCTCGCAGCTCCATCGTCATGGATGCTTGACAAACTGAGCGGCACCTACGTGAGCAACCTTGGCCATTTCATACACCTTTAAAGCTCAAATACGGGTCACAGGCTCCCCGCCCATCCCCTGGTCCTCACAAGCTCCGCGAATCCCTTCCCCTTACGATTTTTCTCCGAAACAGGCTCAAGTATGCTCTGACCGGACGCGAGGTCATTTCAATCGTCAACCAACGCCTCATTAAAGTCGATGGGAAAGTGCGCACTGACCCAACCTATCCAACCGGCTTCATGGGTAAGCAATTCCGATTTTTGGCTTCAGACGGTACATTTATATTTGGTCAGATACTGTCTCGATCGAAAAGTCTGGCGAACATTTCCGTTTGCTGTATGATGTGAAGGGCCGTTTCACTATTCATCGCATCACCCCCGAGGAGGCTACCTACAAACTTCTCAAGGTCCGCAAAGTGGCCCTCGGCGCCAAGGGTGTCCCCCACATCGTGACACACGACGGACGCACAATCCGTTATCCTGATCCAGCCATCAAGGTCAACGACACTGTAAAGTTTGACCTCGAGCAAGGCAAAATCATCGACTTCGTACCCTTCGACACCGGCAACATCGTCATAATCACCGGTGGTCGTAACATGGGTCGTGCAGGTGTCATCGTTCACCGCGAGAAGCATGTCGGAGGTTTCGATATTGTCCATGTCAGGGATTCTCTCGATCGTACGTTCGCCACACGGTATGTGACATTATGCGTTTCGTGCACCAGTGAACTCCAATTATTGGCGATTACAGTATCTCCAATATCTTTGTTATTGGTCAAGGCACTAAGCCTTGGATATCGTTGCCGAAGGGCAAGGGTACCAAACTGACGATTTCTGAGGAGAGAGACCTCCGGAGGAGACGCGCCGCTGAGCAATAGATACGCATTATCATTGATTCTCAGCGCCGGATTCTCTTGCGTGTGTATGTACCTCCATGTGTATGCTTCTCACGACGACAAAAAATGCAGCTAATCACATGGTGCATATGAATATGACAATCATTCGTAACTTTCCCGCTCTTCGCGTATGAAATGCTCAAGTCCATGATGGTCTCAGCAGAATGGTTCGGACTACCAGTAATCAGCAGCTCTGGGTTGTATGCTAGACGGCTTACCGCACTTCTTCTCCAACTCCCAGCGTTTCAGCCACTTGGCCATCTTGGCCCTTGAGGTGGAGCTACCCACGTTTACGGTAGGTATCATTCTACCCCAGTCGCATGACATAGCAAAGCAAGTGAGCTCAAAGAACGAGCTGTGCTCCGAATAAGGCACCCCGAATATCTGGATATTATTATATGTCGACTTTTGCGAGGGCCGGAGATCCGTGTAAGAGAAATGTTGTGACTGGCCACGGGTGATAATGTGCTGAATGGAGGGGTTAAGATCACTGTTGGATGGCGGAGAGTAACTGTGAAAGAAGTCAACCACAACCAAGCGTTGGGACTGAACAACACACGTCCACCCTGTAGGTCGGAACCCAATAACCCTGGAAAACGTGCCCTTGAATCTTTGAAGATATGACCTAAGGTTATCTGAAGCGACTGTCCCTAGTGGCAATATATGTACGTTCGCTTCGGTAGGATCTGCGGTCAGGAGAGCGTGTAGCTCTTCATCAGCCTGACATCGTAATATAGCAGTCTTGCGTGGGTCACAATAGATCTTCGCCCCAAGAGCTTGAGCAATTGCTTGAGTGCGAAGTTTTCTTTAGCCCCAGTTCGGACAACAAAATCAGCCTACACCCACCTTTGACAATACGTTCCTTGCCTATCGAGTATGCCCTGGGAGTGGAATCAGTTGTGAATTAAAAGGGTGAGCACTCCATATCTACATACCCTACTACCACAAGGACGCGCTCCTGTGGCGTCTGCTGTCCTCCCGTCTCAGCAGACGTCGAAGATTTCATCCAAGCATCTATCGTGAAATTCCGGTTCGTATGACCGTTGGAATTGTCCCCAAGCCCTCCCTCCACCAGCCTCCGGGCCAACTCTGCACAGGCAGAGATAACAAGCGGCTGAGGTGAAAATGTGTACTGTTCTGGTAATTGAATTTTTCGAAAACTGAAGAAAAGGTCACGACAAACCCTCGGACCGAGATATGTAGTATCAAGATAGATGTGATCGAGGTGCTTTCCTTTCACAGCAGGATGGAGGATGTGACGTGGTGACGCACGGAAATCTCCACAATGCAGGTAACGAAAGATTCTTGATGAACCGATAAACTGGGACTTGAATGCGCTGTCGCCAGCATCGATTGTTTGCTGCCCTTCAAAGAAGAATAGGCAGGAACCTGGGCAGTGATTGGCTTCGATCAAGGTCACGCTCACTCCTCCGGTGTCAGGTATTATTGTCGGTGTATCCAATGGTAAAGGATGGATCCAACTAGGATCTACAGTTAGCATGTGTATGATTAATTTGGCAGTCTCCTCTGCAGAAACATTAGCACAGGTTCTGCAGGCCGCTCGTGCATTTACCCGAACAATAGATAGGACCACTCTTCCACTTGGATCCGAGATTGGTGTAGTGATCAGAATGTGCGTGGCTATCGGCAGCCCAGTCAGCGTGACATATAGACAGTAGCGCGCGGTGAACAAACGTCAGAAAATACGCTGTAACACCAGGAATGGCACCGTAGCAGAAAGCATCCACTGCGATTGGCATCCCTTGTAATACCTTGTAAAACGGAGCTCTTCTACGGTTTCCTCGGGATGGCCTGAGATCGTCGTCAACGCCAGCATCCGCCTCTACCCACATTTTGTTCTCCTTTTGTGAACTCATTAGCACACTGTACAGATCACTTCCTTGACCCTTGTCGAGTGTGCTTGGTCCGCCACTAGACGCCATGCCGGGTCTGGTTGATACCGCGATCGATGTACATTCTTGCATAACGAAGTTGTCATTTTGCGAGATTGTATCAAGACACTGATTGACATGAGTCTGTGCTTCCTAGCAGAGAAATAGCGAAAAGGTCAGTGGATAAGTGTGACGACGTCTGTTCGGCACGCTTACAAGAACGGGGATTCCTGTCAGATCTATACTACACACTGGACAAAAGCGCTGTTGGTCGGAAGGTTCTCCCTCACCCTCAATAATTTCGGTGCTACTATCCAATACATCCAGGGAAACGAGTTCATCGTCTCCAACAGCCCATTCTCCGAGGGGAAAGTCAACTGCGGGGTCATTAACGGAGTTACCATTTGCCCTATTGAACGTCTTTTCGTGCGCGGCTAAGTTAGTTGAACTCCGTTTGGTTAGTTGGTTTCCTGTGCAAGATAGGTTGAGACCGTCCCCGACTCCACGCAAGCTCGGAAACACGAACTGACGAAGGCTTCTTCCAACAAAGGAGCTGAAACTCCAAACATGGACCCTGAATGGTCCGGTTTGAGAGCGACTGGGGAATGTTGATGCGCGTGGAAACCATGGCTCGATGTCTCCACACGCGGATCAATGGGTCGCAACAGCTCTGAAGGCACGCCGAAGGCATCCTTGTCTTCTGAGTGTGCCAGAGTGGATGTGGATGAGTTCAGAGACTGACAGTCTTCAGAAACACCTGTCCCGGAAACCAGCCGAGCGCTTCTTTTACACTCCTTCCCATAGACACCGTCGTCACTGTCAGATTCGATGACAATGATTTCTCTTGATGCCACCTTGGTTTGTCGTACACTAGGCGCCAATTGTTGTGACGTTCTTACTCTTGCTCGCTTTATTGCATCAGCGCTGGAAAAAAAATCCAGTAGCGTGCGGCTTGAAGGAGGCTCCTTGCGTTTTTTCGTTGACGGTCCCATACTTGACCAAGACAGATGAATATCAAGGATGATAGGAACGACTTTAAGAAGAAATTTTCGGATGGTTGGGATGGGTTAGGGTTCGGGATGTATGTACTCATACTCACAACAGATTTTTGATGATTTAAGATAGCTTTCAATGGTAAACAAAATGTCAATAGAGTACTTAAAATATAGGCTTGTCATTTAGGAGCTCCAAAACTAAGACTTCATTTCAAGTTTTGTCCAGAATTGACAACATTAACATCTCCTAAATGACAAGCCTATATTTTAAGTACCATATTGACATTTTGTTTGCCGTTAAAAGCTATCTTGAATCACCAAAAATTTGTTGACTTGAACTGTGTAGTACCTTTGGCCAATCCATTTGTCCTGTTTCCTAAGCCGACACAGTAAGTCCCTACCACAGTACATACCTTATGATACACTGAGTAAAGTTAGCGGACCTGGAGCGTCGATCTCCGCCGTCTAAGCTCCAGGGTCCTGTGACTGGTCTAGGATCTCGGCCAAGTTCGGGGCTCAGGGCTCACTAGCACTAAGTATATACATCATTTCTTGCCATTTCCATCCATTGTTGGCAGGAGGACTAAGGGCAGGTGTGTATCAGTTACGTGCGAGTTTTCCATCTGTCTCGCCTCGATGTATTCTTTCGGTCCATATAAACCTATGATATGATTTCCGCCTGATTCTTGCCCATCACCCCGTATCACCCCGATGTCTGTCACCACCACTTCTATCCTACACAGGACACCGTGGATACCGCCTGTCGCAGTCCGCGCTGAGGGTATATATGTCGATCTTGAAGATGGTCGCCGTGTGATCGATGGCATTGGAGGAGCAGCCGTCTCGTGCATCGGCACCAGCCATCCAAAGGTCATCGCCGCCGTGAAGGAGCAGCTTGATACTCTTACTTGTCCGTCTCGGCCGATATTTGCGATACGACTGACGCCCGCATGACACTCAACAGATGTATACAATATGCAACTGTCCAGCAAACCTGCAGAGGAACTTGCAAGGTTCCTCGTTGATTCAAGCGATGGAGTATTTCAACTCGTAGCATTCGCATCTGGTGGCAAGTATAATTGCCAAACAAGCAAAAGGTAGCTTCCAATACTCGATAACAGGTTCCGAGGCTATGGAGGCCGTAATCAAGCTTTCAAAACAGGTTGGTGGCATACCCAACGATTCGTTCTCTCTGATGTAGGGTCATCACAGTATTTCGTCGAAATCGGCCAACCTGGCAGAAAGAACTTTATTGCCCGTAGACTGTCGTTCCACGGCAATACTCTGAGCACCTTGTCGCTCGCCCATCACCCCACTCGGCGTGCACCTTACGCAAATATCCTCGACAACCAGCATTTCCATCACGTTTCCCCGGCGTATGCGAAACGCTTTCAAAAGCAAGACGAAACAGATGAGCAGTACGTTGAGCGCCTTCGACAAGAGTTAGAAGACAAGTTCATTGAACTTGGCCCGGAGACCGTAATTGGATGCGAGTTCTTTCCATCCTCGGTGTCTCACACAGTACTAATTTTCATTCAAGTCGCCGCAGAGACTGTTGTTGGTGCTACCACCGGTGTCCTGGGTGCTCCAAAGGGATACTTTGCGGCGATGAAGTCTGTTTGTGAGAAGTACGGAGCCTTGTTTATCTTGGACGAGGTCATGTCTGGGATGGGTAGTAAGCCAATATCTCTTGTCCACTGAGTGGTGCTATAATCTGCGTTCCTAGGGATGGGCTCCCTACATGCGTGGCAGAGCGTCGGTGACGGAGCAGCCCCTGATCTACAGGCGGTTGCCAAAGGTCTTGGTGGAGGGTACGTAAGTGCATGCCTAAGGCATTCACCTAACGGAAGGCCAAGTAGATATGCGTCTATTGGAGCAGTACTCCTATCTCCTAAAGTTGCGAGAGGTATACGAGGTGGATCAGGTCTCCTTAAGCATGGGCACACCTATCAGGTAGCGTGACTTTCCTTTAAAACACGAGGCGATCTCAGTGTTCTTCTAGGCGCATCCATTGGCGTGTGCAGCATCCTTGGCTGTACAGAGGGTCATTGAAGAGGAGGATTTACTCCCAAAGGTCGTACAGAATGGTGAACTGATGTATAAGCTCCTTCATCAGGGACTGTTGGCAGAAGGAGCAATAGCCAAGCCGTTCACATTCGACATTCGCGGTCGTGGCGCATTCTGGGGCATCGAATTTGATTTCTCGGGCCGTGAAGCAGCAAAACTTGATTTCAAGGGACAGACGTTTGCCATGCTCGTCCAAGCACGCTGCCTCCAGAACGGCCTCATTGCCATAGGAATGAATGGTGGAGCCGACCTTGATGGGTCCAAAGGCGACCATCTTATGTTGGCTCCTGCGTATAATGCGACGACAGAGGAGATTGAGAAGATTGTGGAGATATTTGTCAAAAGTGTGGACGAGATTATGAGGGAATCATTGGTGTAACAGGACTCCCGGACTTGCTCTTTGAAAACATTTATAATGAACTACACTTGACTACCCACCGCGAGGTGCTACAACGCCACTGGCATTGCTGCGTTTCCCACGCCTTCGCCTACGTTGTGGCCGAAGCAATATACTACTTCAGTTAGCACGCTCACTCTCCAACAGCCCTTCTGTTTCCTTCTCCTCAACCGTGACCTTGTCTTAGACTTCTATTCAACTCTCTGAATCGATGGCTGGGAGTACGCTCTAAATGGACTTCCAAGCTATTCATCAACAAGAGGCCACAAGCTCCAGTACCTCCCAGTTACCCCAATCAGAATCAGTACAATTTCCATCCACTTCTACTTCTACTGCTGTCTCCGAATCAAGATCGCTACGCTCCAGTGCTAGAGTCAAAGCTGCCAGGCAGAAGGAGAAAGAACGCGAACAAAAGGATAGCGACGCAGTGGAACAATCAAGTACACCCTCAGAAAATACTCGTATACTCAAGCCAACGACCTCAAAGAACAAACGATTTCGTGAAGTTACCTCAGGAAGGGGAAAAGCAAAAGACTCTACTGACGATTCCACCCGAGCTTCTAAAAGGTGTGTCATCCTGTGAACCTTCCGACACTATTGTGTCTGACGCCCGTCATCTGCCGCGGTTCCAGGGCAAGGAGAGCCACTTTCCCATCAACCTCAACCTCGTCTCTCACTATCAACGAACCGACTAACGACCGGAAAGGCAAGAAGCGTGCTGCGCCTGAGGCTGATTCTGAAGAAGAGGGGGGCAATTCAGCCGCATTGTCATCTCCTAAACGCACTAGGTCTACTGCCTACTCCTTGAGATCCCGAGCCGGCCCCTCAACCTCGATCTCTGCACCGATGCCGAAAAAGTCTAGGTACGTGTGATTGTCTCTCGTATACACATGTATCAAGACTGTGCCCTTAGACCTTCTCCGACCAAAGGCAAAGTGGCTGCCAAGGCGAAGACTGCCGCCACAGCCAGCACCTCTAGAATTCATGACGAAGACGTCGATATGGCTGACGTCGAAATGCTCAAGTGCGAAGAACCTTCGCAGGAAGATCGGAGGGATAGTTACGCAGATGACGATGACGACGCAGATGATCGTGATAATGAACCTCTACCTGTCGAGGGTGATGTTGACGATGGTGGAGACGATGAGGAGCGGTCTCCAACGGAAGGTCCTCGAGGATTTGGTGGTCTGGATGAGACTGCCGCGATGGCCATTTTTGGCGACTATCGACACCTTGGCTCGTACATGGTATCCCTTTCGGGTCGCCTCAAAACCATGTTGAACAATATCAAGTCCACCGCCAGCCCAACTACTCGTCTTGTGACTCTGCAAGAATTGAGCGAGTTACTTTCTATTTCCACCGAGGACACCTTGGCTGGTTCCTTCCAGGTTGAGGAGTTCGTGCGCGAACTCGTTAAGATTTTGGGAGGACGAGGCGTGAACGAAGACGAAGACGAAGATGGAGGTGACGATGAAGGTCACGATCCCGATGCCGCTCTCGCCGCAGCCTTGTCAATAAGTGCTGGGGGGAATTATCAAGGGGACGACAACCTCGAAGCTCAAATGCTTGCTTGCAGATGCCTTGCAAACCTCATGGAGGCTCTTCCGGGGGTGGCCCATACCGTGGTCTATCATGGCGCTATCCCTGTTCTCTGCAGCAAGCTGATAGAGATTTCGTATATTGATCTAGCCGAACAAACCCTTAGTGTAGGTTAGGCTTCTTCTGTGCATCTTGTTCTTCCTGACGGTGCTGTCACAGACATTGGAGAAGATCTCAGAGGAGTTCCCAAGCTCCATCGTTCGTGAAAATGGACTTGCAGCTTTACTGAATTACCTTGACTTTTTCTCGATCGCCGTTCAAAGAACTGCACTTCAGTCTGCCGCAAACTGTTGCAGGAATATTTCTTCTGACCACTATCCCATGGTCCTTGGTGTCTGGCCTATAATCCGCAACTGTTTGGGGTACTCTGATCAAAGACTAGTTGAGTTTGCTTGTCTTTGTGTTATCCGAATCATCGATTCCTATCATCGTGCATCCACGGAGAACCTCGAGAACCTTTTGGACGAAACAGCGATCCGTGCCATAAATCTTCTCCTCATGCCCTCGGGAGGGTCACCCTTGATTGCAGCGAACACATATACCTTGCTTTTGAGGGCGCTGGCTACTGCAGCTCGTGCTAGTCCTCGGATTACCATCACTCTGTTGCAAGCAGACATCGTGGACACACTTTACCAGATTCTTACGGGTGTGCTCCCTTCTGCATCTGCTGAAATGCTCGGGGGCGGCCAGGGCCTTGGGGGTGATGTTACACACATGACAGTAATGGAGAACTTGGCACACCGCTCCAAAGATCAAGTAGAAGAGGCGCTCGGTCTGATATCTGAACTGATGCCTCCGCTTCCAAAAGGTAGATGCCTTCCGTCTCTACACAGGCAGGGGCGCTTACATACTTCCAGATGGCGTTTTTGATCACAGGGGCTACACGGACAAGGCTTTAGCGCGAATGGTCAAAGCCAGGGCTAAAGCCGATCGTGCTGCTGCCCGCCAGGTTGTTACTGCGACCTCTCATCCCTTCGCCGATTCAGTTATGACACCTGACACGCCACAGAACCTTGCCGGGCATCACGATGCCACTCAAGAATCAGATGCTCAGGCTCAGGATACCGATGAGGCAATGCCTCCTGTTTCCGGTGCAGAACCTCTCTCGGACAGAACAGAACTGTTGCGGTCTAAGCCAGAGGTCGTTGGGCGTTTTATGCAGTTGATGGTTCCCATTCTCATTGATGTGTATGCCGCGAGCGTAATCACACCAATCCGTGTCAAGACGCTCACGGGTTTGCTGAAGGCCGTAGGCTTTTTAGAAGGAGTCGAACTCAAAATTGCTTTACACGTCAGTACTCTCATTCATCTTTTGGCTATTCCTTCTGACCAATTCCTCAGTTGGTCCCGGTTGCCAGCTTTGCGTCGTCCATCCTGTCATCGAAAGATCACCCATCACTGATTATTGGAGCTCTACAGCTTGTTGACCTTCTTTTGCAAAAGCTTCCTTCTGAATATAGGCCAGCCCTACGAAGGGAGGGTGTTTTCCATGAAATCGAAGCTTTTGTTTCCAGAGCACTCTCCACGACGAAACCAAAAGATAAGGATGTGCCAGACCTCTCGGTTATGGGAGATGTGGCCATCTACGCTTCGTCTGCAATATCAGGACACAAAAAACACCATGTATTCTCTCTGGAACCAGAAGATGCGATCACATTGCGCGCTCGTGTCATGCGGTTCAAGTACTCGCTTGGCCAAGATGATGGCGGCAATAACGGTGATGACTCATTCGACGATCTTCGGCGCTTGGTCAAAAAGCTTTCCGTACCGGAAGTATGTGAACAAGCTATGATTTCCACTTTGAGAGAGTTTGCGGACCACTTTGCCTCGGAGAGTTCGGTTTCCAGTTTCGAACTGCTCCGGAGTGGTGCCGTCGAGGGACTCCTTCGTTTTTCCACAGGGAAAGGTCTAGGTTAGTAAAGTTTCGAGTATTCAGGCAATGCGTGCTGAGAATACGTAGTCTCAATCAAGCGCCGCCAAGAGATCTTGTTTGAAACCTTCACCCGGTTCTCCAGGGTTGGAAATTTGAATCAATCCCCCCTTGCCATTTTGGTCAAGAAGCTGCAAGAAAGCCTGACGAGGATGGAGAACTTTGAGGTGATCACTATTGCGCAGGGCAGCGATGGTAATCTTCCTTCTTGCTTGCATGGTTGATCACTGACTTAGCTTCACCAGACTCGAAACGAAGCTCTCCGTCCTTGCTCGCTCGCCAGTTACGGCTTCGTTTGGTTGCGGACGACGACTCGGATATCCCACGAAACCTGCAGAACATGGTTGTATCAATCCACGCAATTGCAACATTCCAGGCCCTTAATGATTACCTTCGCCCTCGGGTTGCTGGATTGATGTCCAGTGGACGCTTGTCTAACATGCTTGCAGCATTGGCTGCATCTGGCTTCGGTCCAGGAACTGCCTCCCGGACATCGCCTGATCACGAAGCAATCCCGGCCACGATAGCACCCGCAGTTCTCCCTCCTTCGTCATCCCCAGGTGCCCCCGCGCAACCGAATGAGGTTCGCCGGAGACGCAGCCAACGTCTCAGCGTGAAGAACGGAACTTCAGGAATATCTGGGGCAGTTTCCGACAATGCTTCCCCTGCTACGACCAGCTCAGCCTCAGCTTTGGACGGCCAATCAAGGCGGGAAGAACCTTTAGTTCAAGAGAGCGGACTTGCTGCCGAACTCACAGATGATGAAGTTGACGCGGAGGTCAGGTTCGACTTCTCTAGCAGCGAGTTATTCTTACATCAAATATACAGGTTTTCGAAGAGGATGAGGACGGAGACCTAGCAGCTGACAAGACCGTGACGTTGTCAATCACCGAAGGTGTGTCGTAGGACTTGTCGTCATAATTATACTCACATGGAACGCCATAGATGACGGCAGAATTGAAGCACAAACGCCAGATGGTACACGCATAGCAACACCAAATTCCTCGAAAGGAGGTGTTCTACCTATATCCTCGATCCGGCAAGGAAATATTCAGAAATCTTCCTACGCTGCAGCTCTCAAGGCGAAACCGATTGACTGGCATCTTGAATTTTGGATGGACGATCACTTGCTTCCACTGGATCTGACTATATATGGTGCGATCCATCAGCATGAGATGAGGAAGAAGGTAGGCGTGTTGCCATCAAGTACTATGTGGCAAGGAGTATACACAGTCAAATTTAAGAAAGTCAACGGACCACCTCCCAACCAAGAGTGTAAGATTTCCCACCGCCGTGGTATCCTGGTCAAGTTACTGATAGGCTGTGCTTCAGCGCGAAGCGAAGCGGTTGCAAGGATCCGATCACCCAGCCCCACTCTTTCTTCGCTGCCCGATGACGCCCCCCACGCTAAGATACTACGTCTCCTTCGGGTCCTCCACAAGCTCAACGCGGTAGAAGCTGAACGTCCCACAAGGCCTCTTGAACGCCATACCTTACCCGAGTCCGCGTTTATCAACAACAAATTGACAGCCAAGCTCACCCGACAACTAGAAGAGCCAATGATCGTTGCGAGGTTTGTTGTTCTTTAGTGTGGATGATAAATGCTTGATTTTATGACCAGTTCCTGTTTGCCCGACTGGGCGATTGACCTTCCCCAAAGCTTCCCTTTCCTCTTCCCGTTCGCCACTCGCTATAACTACCTGCAATCCACGTCATTTGGTTATGCGCGCCTTATCCTCAAGTGGCAAAGTCAACAGAGTCGAGGACAGGATACCTCACGCCGTGACGACGGAATCGGGTTCCTTGGTCGACTTCAGCGCCAGAAAGTTCGTATATCACGCAAGCACATTCTCGAGTCTGCAGTGAAGGTGTTCGAACTTTATGGTTCGTCCTCTTCGATCCTGGAGGTGGAATACTTCGAAGAAGTTGGTACTGGGCTCGGGCCAACCCTGGAGTTTTACTCGCTTGTTTCCAAGGAATTCGCGCGCAGAGACCTAAAGATCTGGCGTGATGCGGATGCTGGTTCTCCTGGGATCTATGTCCATCATCCTACTGGGCTTTACCCAGCACCCATTAGCCCCGACGACATCGCAAACGACGGTGGACAGTATGTGACTAACCCTATACCATTTGTTCCCATGACTCACTCTTTGAAGGAAACGGACCCATATCCTTCGAGTGATCGGGCAGTATGTAGCTAAAGCGATGTTGGACTCTAGAATCATCGATCTTTCTCTCAACAAAATCTTCATCAAGCTTGCTCTTGGGGAAGAAGTTCCGTTGACCATCGATTCACTTAGGGTGCGTGGTTGTTTGTTGACCTGATGAGAATCTCGCTCACTGCACCTTAGCTGGTTGATAATGACCTCGCGAACTCTCTCGCCAAACTACAGAGCTATGCATCCGCCAAAGGGCAAGCAGAGAAGGTTAGTTCCTCAGCATTCATGTACTACATACTTGCGCCCTCATCTCCGTTAAGCAGCTTTTCCGCAAAGTTACGTTAATGGACATTGTCAACGTCGAGGATCTTGCTCTCGATTTTACATTGCCAGGCTACGACATTGAACTAAGAGTATGTGATCTTTGAACCCCCCTTGAGACAGTTCCTCATGATCTCCCTCCTATGACTAGCCTGGTGGACGTGACATTCCCGTGACTTCTGATAATGCGGAACAATATATCCACGAAGTTTTGGATGCCATTCTCGGAACAGGGGCTCGACCACAGGCTAAAGCCTTCAAAGAAGGGTTCTCAAAAGTTTTTCCGATTTCCGATTTGCAGGCATTCTCTGCGGATGAGCTGGTGATGCTCTTCGGTAACTCCGACGAAGACTGGAGTATCGAAAGTGTGTCTTATACTGTCTCTACTAGCTGGCCATGCTGACATGATATCGCAGCTCTTAACGAAGCGATCAAGGCTGACCACGGGTTCAACGGGGAAAGTCGTTCAATTCGCGACTTGGTCGAGCTGATGTCTGAATTTGACGTGACCACACGACGTGATTTCTTGCAATTCATCACTGGAAGTCCCAAGCTGCCTATTGGAGGTCAGTTCTTTCGTCTTGCAAACCATGTTGGCATGACTGTTCAACTCCAACAGGTTTCAGGGGCCTCAATCCGCCACTCACCGTCGTTCGGAAACCACACGAAGCCCCACTCACTGCTGATGATTATCTGCCCAGCGTTATGACCTGCGTCAACTACCTGAAGCTTCCGGAATACAGTTCGAAGAAAGCAATGAGAGAGAAGTTATGCACAGCGATGAAGGAAGGAGTTGGCAGTTTCCACTTGTCTTAAGTAGTATTGTGCCCCATTGAACTAATTCGTTTACGCATTTATTTTCCTTCCCCTTGGCGATGTTGTTATTGTTCATTGTGATAATACTTAGCATTTGGCAGGAGTTCGGTTTGCGGCCCGAGCGTGGCGGTGACTAAGATTGAGTCATATCGGCTTACACATACACAATTACGCGAACATACCGACTGCGGACGCCAGAACGTTGGTGATGGGGGTCTGAGACGACCCTTGGAAATACTCCAACTAATTGCCCATCGAAGCATGTATGTGCGTCCGGACAGACCACTTGTCGTAAAGTGTACGTTTGACCGGTGGAACAAGCACATTAGCTTTGCATCGGCCAAGAACTGTTCTTACGACCTCTTGAAGAATAAGGTGTGTTCAGTGTCAAGTTATCAATGCCTATGAGCTAACGAAATTGATCGTACATATTGACATTGTGTAGATCGAACAGTGCTTCTCCCTCTATGCTACACCCTACGTTATCTCCTACAAGGATGATGATGGCGAAGTCACCGACATCTCAACCGAATCGGATCTCACAGAGGCCATCCAATACTTCCAGGCCGGCTCGGATGACCCACCCCTGTCTTCTGCAGCCTCTATTCTCTCGGGGAGGAGTTTTGGCAGCAAACGACGCATCACTCTACGAGTTCATATAACGGTGGACTACGATGGCCCCAGCTTGAGCGATACGTCGAGTCTAGCAAGCTTAGAGGAGTACAAAGGGAGAAACAAGAGCAACGGAGAACTCAGTTGGACAGAAATGGGGCCAACTGGTGAATTGGAAGATGATAGTTCCCATACGGCCGCTTCGCCTTTCGAACACGTTCTTTCCGTATCGGCGCGAGACAGAGGAGCAGCATGGCTCCGAGACCAGAACGCACGCACCATCAAGGCCATGCTTGGCGCTACACCTGAGCCATCGGAATCCGACTCTCGATCAGTATCCATGTCACACTCGGGGGATCAGCGTTCGCAGGAGAACATAGATGGCGACCTTGCATTGCAACGGGATCCGCGGGGAAGGTATTATTACTCCTACACTGGTGGGAGCTCTTCCACACACGATTCAGGATACGAGGACGGGTTCAGCATCAAAGACGAAAATGAGCCTTCCGCGAGCTCGTCATCTGGGCACGTGCGGCCAAACAGCATGCAGCTCAGTTGGCTTACTTCACAGCAGAAAGTTTATGATGAAGACCCTGCCGGAGACTCCACTACATTTTCATCTACTTCGGAGCAGATTCCCTTCACCATCCCTCCTGATATTCCTCCGGAAGTTCTGCATTTCCTCCCACCTCCGCCAGGCACGCTCACGACGTGTTCCGAGTGCGGGGTATTGTTAGATGCCATTCGCTATGTATGCGCGATGTGTGGGGAAAAGGAACCAACGTGCAATTCACTCGCGCCGAGCGAATTGAATGTTGATGTTGGCAAGGGGAAGGAGAGGAGTTTGGATTTCGGGCATTCTTATCCCCCCTCTCCACACCAGACTTTCCAGCTTCCTTTCTCCATGTCTCCCCCGGAAATTGACTCTATGCTATGGAACAGCTCTCCACATAGCCGCAACGAACATCCCAACAAAAATCCTCTACCTTGTCTCCCATCCTCGACCCTGACATTGTGTAACCCTCGGGGACCCGGTCATCTGTTTGAGCCGGAGAATATAGGCTACGAACTTTGTTCTGGATGCATAGAAGCCGCGGGCATTTACCACGCACTTTGTGCTAGTACTGAACGAGTGGGCAGCATCGGTTCAGAGTCTACGTCACCTGAGGATGTAATGTCGTTATGGACGCGTTCTGCGCCCCGGCACAAAGGACAACTCCGACATGCGTATTTCGAGAAAGTATGGGGACACCAAGGTTGGGATGATGTCGGTGGGTTCAAATCTGGAATGTTTGTTGTATTAACATTGGAGGAAATCGATTTTAGAACAGGAAGATATGCTCACATGTAAATGTTCAACTTGCAATACCACGATTACTGGGAAGCGCTACAAGTGCGCATCTTGCAAGAAATTTAACCTTTGTCGTGCCTGTTATAGGTACTTGAAAATTTCCCTCCAATTGGACCACATACTCACCAGCTGGTCTTGTGTTTCCAGCCAAGTTCACGACATACACCCTGCCCATGCTTTCTTGCTTGTGATGGAGAAACCCACAAGGTCAAAGAATGAACCCGAATATCTACCCACTATAGTGACAATGCAAGACACCAACGAAGAACAATGTACGCATACATCCAGCATCTTCCCGTTTTTTTCTAACACACATGTTACTCCGCAGCCATGAAGCACCCAGGTGTTAAGTGCATGCAGTATGTACCTACCCTGATACATCTTTGTACTCGTTGAATTTTTTTTATCTTCACAGCTGCCTCCAAGACATTCTAGGCGCCCGTTTCCATTGTGCCATCTGTGATTCTGTTGATATCTGCGCTAACTGCGAATCAGCGGGACTTCCAGGGAACCTAGATTCGTCTGATGGAGGGCATTTATCTTCGCATATTATGATCAAGGTCCGCATATGTCATAATTCCTCGACGACATTCATGTATTTGATGTCCAATAGATTCCCTACCCACTGGAAACTCAGGAAGTTCAGACTGCTTCGCGCCGGGCCATCCATCTCTGGACTGGCCGGGATGCTGCACATGTTCTCACTGCAACCCACTCGAAACCCTCTTCAGTCTATTCTTCCTACGCGCAAACAGTAGTAGGTTCTCGCATGCACCTCGTCGCGCAAGATGATCCACCAGAAGACCATCGGATAATTTGTGATGGATGCCATGAGGTTCGTGCACGAACCAGGATATCACTACAGTTCGCCCATGAACGACTCTTTGACAGACCATTTTCGGAACGAGATATCAATGTGCAACGTGCCCCTCGTCACCTAGCGCATTCAGTTTGGTCCGTGTCGTCTCACCGCGTGGTGTAAAACCCCCTGTTGATTATAGCAAACCAGTGTGCTTCTTGTGAGGAGCGCTCATATATGCTCCATGATCCTATGCACGCGTTCTTCAAGCTTCCTCGGCCAGTTCATCGCTCGCTTCAATCCTCCTCTGGGTTCTTGCCGAAGTTGTATGTCCTTTTTCTTCTACGGATTGCAAGATCTAAGCACTTTTTTAATAGATACAAAGTCCCCGCCGGGCCTGTGGGTGGCCTCGTTCCTCATGCAGACCCGAAAGGTTTGCGAGGACGTCGCTCGTCAGGAACTCCCCTTTCTCATCATCTACATACAGAATACCTATCCTTTCTTGTCCATTCCACAGCACTTTGTGACCGCTGTCTGGACCGCATTTGTGGTGCCTGGTTCCGATGTGCATATTGCGCAAAGGATTTATGTGGAGACTGTGAAGCTCTTGATACACATGATGAGACACACTTGTTTATAGTCTTCAAGGCACCGGTAAGATCCACAGGTTTTTTTGTCCTGAAGCTCACGCTGATGGCCGAGTTCTCACTAGGTTGATATGCCGCAATTCCGGTGATGTTCAAGCTGTCTACAGTGAGAAAATATACTAACATCTACAGCAGACAGTTTGCAAACTTGGAAAACCCTGCACCTATTATCCCTTTCCCGGTGTACTGGTAGAACAGCTCAACACGACCAGAACATATATCCCCAACATGACATTGGCTAGACTTGCTTGCATTAGCACTAGTGTAAAATATCGATCTCGCCTCTTTTGGACCTGTACGGAATCGATGGCGCGGCAAGGATTGCTGAGGCAAACCAGAGACACTGTAAACTCAGCTCTTTTTAAATCCTGTTCCGTGGATTTGACATTAATGAATGGCCTGAGCCGAAGCGAGAGCACAAACCAAGTCTCCTTCTCTCGTAGAACAAGTCCGTTCTGCTGGCACCAAGATTCACGATCTTTGGACATCCATCACGATCTTTCTCGAGTCTTGTACACTCTGCACAATAATACGCGTCCGAAATACCTGAATACGTGAGATTATTCAGGCAGAAATTTGAGGAATGCAGTAGATGGACAGTACCTGGAGAACCGCAGATGATACATCTGCCACCATAGGTCCCAAAGTTACACTCATCACATATACGAACGAGAGTCTCAGGGCGAACATAAGAGTCGCAGACCGGGCTGGAAGGTGTTAGGGTCGGGACTGGGACGCGATTCGAGGAGATGCTCACCATTTACCGTCGCATTTTTCACACAAACGTCCGATAGCTGAGCGCAGCGTGCCAGTCAGATATCAGCGAAATCATTTTACGCGAGGTTACTCACCGATGCCAGGCTGACGCCTGCACATGATCAGATCTATATGTGTTTATGAGATAAAGAATAAGATTAGGGTGGACAGAACGCTCACCGGGATGATGCTTCGACATGGGTGTATGCGGTCAAGTTATGAGCAAGCAGGTTGTTGACAGTTGTTGTATGCTACGGACCCGTGGCTGTGCGCTGAGACTGTACTAATGAGGCAAGTCGTCGTACCTTCATATATGCGCTGATGAAACCAGGGTCCGAGTCCTCCCCGCTGCAACGCCATGATCTCCTTCCCAGCATCCAGCTGGCAGTCCTCCTTCATCCAAAAGACGACAACTCGGCGTCCAAGAAACAATTCAGATGATACCAACGGCCGTGTTGTCACCACCATCACACCTCGTCTGTACCTCTCGGATCTCTACACAGCTCGAGCACCAGGCAACCTGGAACGGCTCGGCGTCACGCACATCGTGTCTGCCGTTGAGGTAGACGTACGCAAGGATTTCGGAGACAACGTGACGATCATGCACGTCCCGATTCGCGACGACGTAAATGCCGACATCGCTCAATGGTTTGACAAGGTTGTCAAGTTTATTCAAGACGCGCTGGATGCCGATGAGAAACACAAAGTCCTCGTGAGTAGACATAGACTAGCTTGGTGTTCTGTGTCGATTCGAAGATGCATAAGTAGGTCCACTGCTTGCAAGGCATATCTCGATCCGCTACCCTCGTTTGTGCCTACTTGGTTGCCACAACGCCGATGCGAGCCGCGCAAGCGATCGCGCACGTACAAGCGAAACGTGGCATAGTCTCGCCTAACATCGGTTTCCGGCGTCAGCTAGCGGCCTGGGAGGGTCAGTTTGAAGACGCGAAGGTGAGGGCAGCAGAAGAGCGGCGGAGGAAAGCCAGAAGTATAGGTGCTTTGGCGGACGCACTGTCGAAGTGGATGAGCAAGTCCAGATCAAGAAAACCTTCGAAACTGCGTTTGCACGGGACCTGAGCGCTAGAGCGCGAGCTATGACTCTCGACACTATTTTAGTGCAGACTTGATCAAGTTAACGATCAGACCTGGCACATATGTATTTATGATGCTCGTGATAGGACGGTCTGGTAACCGTATCTACCTAAGTAGGTACTTACTTGGATGTTTCATACGTTCCAACCTGAATGAGCGTGCGGCAACTGCATCTGAAGCACGCGTTACGTAATACACGTCCCGACGACGCTGTTGACGACGAACTCAGTTAGAGTCCACATCGAGCGCATACACTACGAGTCGGATGGACATTCCTTGAAAAATACGCACGCGACGCAACCACAACCTCTACGAGATACACAGAGGAACATAGACGCGGAAAGAACGGTAGCGTAGCAACAAAGCGCAGGGCACCAGCGCAGCCGATCTCTTCAGAATTGCTAATAATCTCTCGCTACTACCACAGGACTTGTACCGCTTCGCACACGGCTGCTACTCTAAAATGCACACTAGACATTCGTCCAGCTCTCCCCGCAAATCATCTCGCCACCCTTCCGCTTCCTCCAACTCTACCCTCGCTCATTCCACTCCTCTATCCACTCTTGATCAGAGCATCGCTGTCCCTTCTGGTACACATTCTTTGGCCCATGAGCTTGCATTCGCGTTGATGCCCGACCCCGCTGGAGGCGCGTCCAGGTTATTGGCTGAAGAATTCGGCATTGAATATGATGAAGGTGCCGAAGGCATCGATGACAACCCTCTTCCTGGACATAGCAACGGAGACGCTAACATGGCTGGTGCTCATGAAGCAGTCCTCGATGGTGGCGTCAGTTTGGCGGATGAGCTGGGTGAAAGCACTCTAGGGGGCAGTCTAGCAGCCGAGCTTGGCAGTGTCGTGGACGACGAGTTACACGGTCAAGATGACGGTGGCACTCGCGACCATAGCGGCGTCGACGGCGCCAGCGATGACGAAGATGACGACGCGATTCGGCGTGCTGCGTTGGCTCAGGATGCCATAGAGGTTCTCGCACAGAACCTCGCCTCGACGGATAGATTCCTTGCCCACTTGCGGGCCATCGACATGACCTTTACCCTCGAGAGCCTTACAACGGATATGATCAGTGGGCTCAACGATGCCGTGCATGACCGCGAGGGGCAAGTGCGCGAACTCATTTCACACGACCGCGACCTGAAGCGCATCGCTACGGAAGTCGGAGGTATGGATGCGCTTGGTGATCTCGATCCCCTTGAGGTATCTCTCTCCGAAGACGAGCCAGAGCGGCAACAACGAGAGTCGTTCAAACTTGAGTCCGTCGCAGAGGAGGAGGAGATCGTGGAAGGAGAGTCGGTATATGCCCCCTCATTACCTTCGTCTCCCCAAAAACCCTTTTTCGCGCCCGCATGCACATCTACGTCCCCGCCTCCTGCGTCACTATCCTCACCAAAACCTTTGAACAAGGCATCTCAGCAACCCCAGTCGTCCATATCCACCCTCAATGTTGCCCTCCCATCGATGACCCATATGCGCTCCCATACGGCGTCCTTCCTCGCGTCGCTCACGATCATATCTGAGCAGTCTCAGGTGAACAGCGCAGCTACCGCTGACGCGGGACGCAAGATTCGTTCTGTGAAAAACCAACTTGCCAAGTGGAAGACGGAAACAGAAGGAGCGGAGAGGAGCCGGTTGAAGATTGAGAAGTGGGAAACCGAGAGCATTGGACGGAGAGATGGACGGGTGGTGGTAGACGAGCACATGAGGGCTTTTGAAAGGGCTATCTCGGCGGCGGGGATGAAGACACAAGCCATAATGGCGCGATGAGGGAGTAGAAAGGGGACCATCTTCGGTTGAGTGTATCTGACAGTGCATGATGATTTTACCCCGCGTAGATACTAGTACCCACACTTGCAGGTATACCAGTGCATCTATTCTTTTCGTTTTGTATTCTACATCTGACTAGCCTGGAAAATTGCACAGATATCCCCTATATATGTACGAGCCGCTATGTTGGCTTGAAAGAACTCAGTTGAAGATGGTTAGCTCTCTTGGCCAACCCCGTCAAGGATACACACCATCCCCCTCTTTTGGATCATCGCTCGATCTTTCAACCTCACAGTCGAATGATACTACCGATCATTACAGCGGCACGTACTGGCCTTTCGCACATTTCGAACTCATATCTCGCATACTCC